>JACEEZ010012877.1:247500-287500 GCA_016584305.1 Chionoecetes opilio
CAAATTTTTTGGCACTCAAATTTTTGACACTCAAAAATTTTTGGCACTAAAATTTTTTTGGCATTTTATAGGTATCGAGTGAGGGAGGAGTGACAGCCTGGGGGTACTACGTAGTACCCCCAGGGTAGTTCCTTAGGGTTTGCTTTGCCTGGTGCAGTACTAAGGCAACCAATACTGCCACACAGCTTCTAGTGTCTCTGAATCACTGGTGGCAGCCTCATAGTAACAACACTTAGGTGGACATACTACATTTCTATGCTGTGGTCTTGACAAATGTGGCAATTCAACCTGTATTTAATATCACGTGAAATACAATGAGCTACGAAGCGAGGTATTACTGCATAACTGATGACTACAGGAATATACACCACACAAGTGACCATAACAACTCTTGTGTAATGATACAGGGCGGGATTATCAACACATGTATTTAGGAACAAACTAACCCAGTAACTTTAACATGCATTAAAAGTACATCACAACCAGAATACGATCGCCGTACCTCTAGCCGCGACATTGGAGGATAGCTACAAGGGCGTATCTGTAGCCGTGACGTAACTGTATATATCTAGCTAACTAAAACTACATGGAAAGCAAGGAGATGGCTAGTCAACACCCAGCTAGAACCCTAAAACCGTACCTCTAGCCGCGACGTAGGAGAATAGCCATAAGTGACGTATCTGTGCCGCGACGGAGCTGTCAATATCTAGCTAATTAAACCTACATGGAAAGCTAGTACATGGCTAGTTAACACACTGCTAGTACCCTCAAGCCGTATCTCTTGCCGCGGGCTTGGATAATAGCTACAAGTACGTATCTTTAGCCGCGACGTAACTATATATATCTAGTTAACTAAGCCTACATGGAAAGCTAGTATATGGCTAGTTAACACACTGCTAGTACCCTAAAGCCGTATCTCTAGCGGCGACATTGGAGGATAGCTACAAGTACGTATCTTTAACCGCGACGTAACTATATATATCTAGTTAACTATACCTAATGGACAGCAAGGCAGTAGCTAGTTAACACCCAGCTAGTAACCTCAAACTAGCAGTGCCACATGTAACAGTAACAGTGCCAAAAGTTACGTCACACCCACAATTTTTTATTACCACTCTGGCACTCTTCTTGGCACTCCTCTTCCTTCTTCCTCTTCTTCCTCCTCCTCCTCCTCTCTTCCTCCCTCCATCACTCACCCACGCCATATTTTTCCTTGTCCCTGGCCGGTTTCCAGCTCATGGCGGCGGACAGGTCATTATCTGGCACAAATAAGTTGTTTCCGGGGAGGTCCTCGCATCCCGTGTTTGTAAATAACTACTATAAGTGACGCAACTCTTCCTCTGACTTAAGATCCAATCCTCTATTGATATACGATCATAACTTACGACAACCTCAATTATTAACAAATCTTCTATTATCGCCTATTTCTACGTTCTTAAGTTCATATCTTATCTTTTATGACAGTTTCTTATATTTTTTCTATTGACAGGCGATCATAAACCTTACAAAACCACCTTAAGTATGACAAATTCTACTATTCAGCCTATTTCTACGTTTCTTAAGTTCATATCTTATCTTTTACGACAGTTTCTTATGTGAATTAGTCGTAAAATTTCGTAATAACCTTAGTTGGAGTTCAAAACCACCTCAAATATCACAAATCCTACTATTATAGCCTATTTCTACGTTTCCTAAGTTCATATCTTATCTTTTATGACAGTTTCTTATGTGAATTAGTCATAAAATATCGTCATAACCTTAGTTGTAGGTAAGCGACATAGGATTCAATTCTTTATTTTGTGGTGTTGGATCCTATAAAAAGTTGTCATTATCTCCCTTCTCGTTACTTATACAGGAGGGTTATCTGCTATCTAGTTTTGCCGGAAATAAAGGAAATTTAAGCCCAATCGTGTTGTTGTATGTGGGTTTGCGGGTGTGGGGGGTGTGGTGTGGGTGTGGGCGTGTGGGGGGTGCGTGGGCGGGTGTGGTGCGGGCGTGGGCGGGCAACAGGTGGCGTGGGGGACGTATTTGGAGGCGCGGAACGAGGTGTGGGTCCCCTGCGGTTTCTCTTGTGACAGTTCTCTCTCTCTCTCTCGCCCTTTTTTTTTCTTTTTTTTTACACAGCATCTGATTTGCCGTGTTGGTGGATTTAAAGCGAATGATGAGTGGATATATACTCTTTACATTAATAATATAAATAGTAATGACAGTAGCTAATAACAATAATGATACAAATATAATAGCATCTCTCTCTCTCTCTCTCTCTCTCTCTCACCCCGTTTTTTTTTAGTTTTTTTTAACACAGCATCTGATTTGCCGTGTTGGTGAATTAAATAGCGAATGATGAGTGGATGAATGGACTCATTACATTAATAATAAAAGTGATAACATAGTAATGTCAGTAAATAACAATAATGATGAAAATAATTGCATCTCTCTCTCTCTCTCTCTCTCTCTCTCTCTACCGTAAGAGTATAGCCCTTGGTAATAGGTACTGATGTTAAAGTTTAAACCACCATATTCGAAACCATAACTTCCTTTTCTATATCATAGGGATCTAGCTTTATTAAGGAAAAAATATATATACGTACAAAAAAACCTGCTAAATTATCAGTTCCCGTGTAGCAAGTTAGCAAAAGATTTATAGGCTACAGAGAGGGTTGGGCAACGTTAGAAATGGTGTTTTCTTCGCTACACTTATCATACTTCATCTTCATCACTGTGAACGATGACTTGCGACAAGAGAATGACGTAATTACCTCCGCTCTCATATTACATCATCCCTTTTTTTAGTACACACAAATACTTGAGTCACCGCTGTATTAGTCATGAGAAGCACGTTTTCTATCACACTACGCAATGGATGCATAATTTAGTCTACGCTGAAGATTTTGATTCTTTGGTACACGCGCGGGTACCTGGAACTGTCGCCGATCGGAACTCTCGCCGCCGTCGTCGAGTGTTCCAATTCTTGATATTACAGGACCCAATATATACATTTAATCAAGTGTTACCCGTGTTTCTGCATTCAGGGATGAAATACTATCGTTAGCTTGATCAGTTAGGTTAGATTAGGTGCCATTGTCCAGGTTAGGTTAAAATTTCCACGTCGGCGAGAGTTCTAGTTTGTTGTTTCGACGAGAGTTCTAGTTTGTTGTTTCGGCGAGAATTCCCATCGGCGACAGTTCCATAAACCCACGCGCGTACACTCCCTCAAGGGGGACGGACACGGCAGAAGAGTCTTTATTTGTGCCTGTCCCTGCACCCCTCTCTGCACTCTCATAATTAATAGTTTATCTAAACCCCTTCACGCCCAGATCTTTCCTTTGCTATATAAAATCGTCTGTTGTTAGCCATAAAATTACGAAAACTAACTTAATATACCAAATTAGTTACCTAGTGCACAAGGATATTTAACAGGTCATATCTATAAAATGTTGCTTATATTCATTAAAAATCATCTTATGGTCATCTTATTCAATTTAATCCCTACCTAAAAGTCTTGCAATATATAAAACCAGATAACTGTACCCTTATAGACACTTATAAACTCTGACTTCACATGTTAGAATAAGTGAGAATAAAAATTAGTATTAAAAAAGGTATTATTCCAGATGAACACCGAACTCACTTTGGTGGACGAAACTATTTTTTTCTGGTGTGTTTTTATGTGTTGTGAATGAATCTGCTAACCGTTTCTGTCGCATTTTTTTTTTTTTTTTTTTAGGTAGATAAATTTAAATAGATAAATTTAGGTTAGTTTTTTTTTTTTTTTTTTTTTTTTTAAGTTAGATAAAGGTTAGGTTAGGTATAGGTTAGTTGGGTTTAGGTTATTTTTTTTTTTGCAATTGCGACAGAAACGGTTAGCAGATTCATTCAAAACACATCAAAACACACCAGAAAAAAATAGTTTCGTCCACCAAAGTGAGTTCGGTGTTCATCTGGAAATTGACCAAAATGTGTGCCGACCTCAAATCTGAACAGTGAACAAAAAAGTGGAATGCTACTTAAACTGTAAGGGGTTGTAGTCAGTTCGTACAAAGTTGTTTCGTACACCAGTAGATTCGTACACCTAAAAATAGTTTCGTAGTCTATATGAAACCATAGTCGTTTCGTACACTCAGCTCAGAGTTGAATTTAATACTAGAGTTACGATTCGACACTAGGTATGTACGAAAAAACTCAAAATCAGTGTACGAAACAACTAACAAAACCTGGGTACGAAACAACTTGTGTACGAAACTCCCTGTAACCCCTGTAAGTAGGTAAACCATCTCCTCACTTACCTCGCCACCCTAAGCCGATACTGTCACGTGTGTGTTGGATGTCTTTTCTCACCTTATTCCTCCGTCACCCTTTCTTGCACTCGGGTTACTCCTCCAGCGTAGAATAAATGGTGTCTTGGTAGTGGTCCTGGAGGTCATTCACGCGCTGGGGGAAGATTCTTGCCTAAAATATATGCGGAAGCGAAACACTGAAGCCGTGTTGATGTGTCAGTCCGCATGTCAACATTAAGGGTGGCGAGCCTAACCCATCTTTATTTCTATTAATTTGTATGTAAACAGGCTTAAAGTATATTAATATGGTACTATTTTAACTATTTCACTATATTATTCTAGACATTTTATAGTATATCTTTTGTTTACCGTAACCCCTTGAGACCCAGAACGAAATGTCCATTGTAATTTGGGTACCACTAGACTCTTTTTAGTGAATATAAGTAATATTTTATAGATTTGACCTGTTTAGTATCCTTGTCAACTAACTAATTTGGTATATTCAGTGACTTTTCGTGATCTTATGGCTCGACAACATTCAATTTTTTATAGCCAAGGAAAGGTCTGGGAGTGAAGGGGTTAATTTGTATGTAAACAGCTTAAAGTATATTAATATGGTACTATTTTAACTATTTCACTATATTATTCTAGACATTTTAAAGTATATCTTCCGTTTACCGTAACCTTACTACTGAGAAACTTGCTATGATATTTGCGTGTTGTTGAAGATCTCGGGCTATAGAAATACACACTTGTTGATATTATGCTTGCTGTTATTATTGGGCGATCTCCTACACGATTATCAGAAGTGCTAGCTTGTACTCTTCATTGCCGTGTGTAGCCTATTTAATAGAACATATTGTCTGAACCACCCCAGCATATTTTAATGAGACCTCACTGGACAGGACTTGGTATCCGATCTCATCCCTATTCTGTCCATCTCACTAATGCAAGAGTTAACCCAGTATCTTCACTCTTTCATCCCTTCCACTGGTGAACTCTACATCTCTCTTCCTGATTCCATTTCCACCTTCCTATGACTTAAATTTACAGGATTATTAACTATTAAGACACCTCCCAGACTAAATTAGCTGACCCCCAATGGAAGTCCTTCACTATTATGTTTTATGAGGACTGACAATAATGCAGGATTTTGGTGGTGTTCCAATTTTCTGCCTAAACGAACTTCCCTGTGACGTAAAAAAATTTAATTAAACAATAATGATAGTGAAGTAAAAAATAATATATAATAAAAATAATAATAATAATACTAATAACAATACTACTACTACCACGAATACTACTACTACTACTACTAATAATAATAACAACAACAACAACAATAATAGAAATATGAAGTCTTCCTTGTTGGGGTGAAAGTTACATTATATCAAAAAATCAAACATGCCTTCATTTCTTTCTTTATTTAGCCTCGAGAAGCCCACGTCTGACTAGTAATTAATTAATACATAACAAACAAAAAGATAGTTCTGCATGACGAGTCCCCCAAGACAAGGACCTCTGTGATGGGTCTCCAGGATACACACAGCACAGAGACCAAGAGAACACAACACCCTCACAGCCTCTACGTCGCAACACTAAACTGACTCAACTTCCCCCGTAAACCATAACATTAGAGAAAAAAAAACACGTATAGAAAAACTGAAGAAATTTAGATAAGTTCACCATTAAATTTAGAGAAGTTCACCATTAAATTTAGAGAACTTCACCATTAAATTTAGAGAACTTCACCATTAAATTTAGAGAACTTCACCATTAAATTTAGACAAGTTCACCATTAAATTTAGAAAAGTTTACCATTAAATTTAGAGAACTTCACCATTAAATTTAGATAAGTTCACCATTAAATTTAGATAAGTTCACCATTAAATTTAGAAAAGTTTACCATTAAATTTAGAGAAGTTCACCATTAAATTTAGACAAGTTCACCATTAAATTTAGAGAAGTTCACCATTAAATTTAGAGAAGTTCACCATTAAATTTAGAGAAGTTCACCATTAAATTTAGAGAAGTTCACCATTAAATTTAGACAAGTTCACCATTAAATTTAGAGAACTTCACCATTAAATTTAGACAAGTTCACCATTAAATTTAGAGAACTTCACCATTAAATTAGAAAGTTCACCATTAAATTTAGAGAACTTCACCATTAAATTTAGAGAACTTCACCATTAAATTTAGATTAGTTCACCATTAAATTTAGAGAACTTCACCATTAAATTTAGAGAACTTCACCATTAAATTTAGAGAACTTCACCATTAAATTTAGACTAGTTCACCATTAAATTTAGAGAACTTCACCATTAAATTTAGACAAGTTGTTTTTCCGGTATGCCTTCGTGTGAGAATACAATTATTATTATTATCATTATTCTAAACCTAACGTGGACCCATTTGATTAAATTTCCCGACACTGTTGTTTCTTCGATTATTATGATGATATTGACTTATTTTCACTATAAACCTAACGTGGATCCATTTGCTTTGTATCTCCCGACATACTTTATCGTTTTCTTGATCTATACACTTCAAACAAATAATCAGTAAGTATTAACGTAAACATAACTCAATATTAAGTTATTTAACAGCCATGGTTTTCAGAGGAAGCTTTAATCACGTCATGTAAATGCTGTGTGAGAGACAACAAGAGTGGGACAGGAGACAAGCGCTAGGCTGAGGGGCACTCGGGGAGGCAGCCACACAATGCACGGGGGTCACTGGACACACCTATGCACCGGGAAACTCTGCAGCTTTATCCATAAATTGACGGGATACTAAGTTGCCCGTATTCGTAGTCACATACCATCATTGTACGTGGTCATTGTTCACTTTTTGTCTTGTCCTAATTAAATCAATATGTCATGCCAGCTCTGTGTGATTGCAATAGGAGTACTGTATGATTGCTCTAGTACTTTCCATGGCAGCTACAAGATCTCTGTTGTGATTGCAATAGGAGTACTGTAGGATTGCTTTACTACTTTCCATGGCAGCTACAAGATCTCTGTTGTGATTGCAATAGGAGTACTGTAGGATTGCTCTAGTACTTTCCATGGCAGCTACAAGATCTCTGTTGTGATTGCAATAGGAGTACTGTAGGATTGCTCTAGTACTTTCCATGGCAGCTACAAGATCTCTGTTGTATTAGCAATAGGAGTACTGTAGGATTGCTCTACTACTTTCCATGGCAGCTACAAGTCTCATGTGTGATTGCAATAGGAGTACTGTAGATTGCTCTAGTCTTTCCATGGCAGCTACAAGATCTCTGTTGTGATTGCAATAGGAGTACTGTAGATTGCTCTAGTACTTTCCATGGCAGCTACAAGATCTCTGTTGTGATTGCAATAGGAGTACTGTAGGATTGCTCTAGTACTTTCCATGGCAGCTACAAGATCTCTGTTGTGATTGCAATAGGAGTACTGTAGGATTGCTCTAGTACTTTCCATGGCAGCTACAAGATCTCTGTTGTGATTGCAATAGGAGTACTGTAGGATTGCTCTAGTACTTTCCATGGCAGCTACAAGATCTCTGTTGTGATTGCAATAGGAGTACTGTAGGATTGCTCTAGTACTTTCCATGGCAGCTACAAGATCTCTGTTGTGATTGCAATAGGAGTACTGTATGATTGCTCTAGTATTTTCCATGGCAGCTACAAGATCAAGTGAATAATTTTGACTGAGTAGAAATGGAACAAAATCATAGTAATTACCACGAGCAATCATGGTATGTGACTACGAATACGAGCAACTGAGCAGATGGATTGTTTGAAATTACTCACATGCCTGATTAAACTTAAAATGTTGCGTACAAAAAAATATGCATTGAATACTGAGTAGCTTGATTTTTTTTTTTTTTTTCAAATTCTCACCAAGCTACAAAATATGGCCTGGAATTCACAAAATACCATTGAAAATATAACCATAACAGAAAAATATGCATAGAAAAGCCCTGCATATATACATACCTTCCATATAGGATAAATAAAATGTTTAGTTATATCGTGGAACCTCAATTTAACGGATTTCGGATTTAAGGGACTCCACTCACTGCTGGACAAGTGGCCTAAACCATTAAAAATTCCGCTGCTTGCTTGAAAAATGTGTCTGTTAGGTAAAAATATAAAAAAAAAAAAAAAAAAAAAAAAAAAAAAAAAAAAAAAAAAAAAAAAAAAAAAAAAAAAAAACCCAACCTTTCCAAATATCTATCTTCAGCAAATTAATAAAATCCCAATAGATGAAAAAACAAAAAATACATCAATAAAATAAAGTACATAATAGCTGCATACGTTGCCCTTATTAAATCAACTCCCGTGACCTCGTATAGTATTGTCAGGGGGTCAAGGAGAGGTCGGGTCATGTTAGGTCAGAGAAGGGAGGGAGGAGAGGTCATGCTTCTGTATTAATGACGTGTTGAGGTGACTCGTAAGCTGTCTATGTAGGGTTATGAGAGGTCAGAGAGAGAGAGAGAGAAGAGAGAGAGAGAGAGAGAGAGAGAGAGAGAGAGAGAGAGAGGAGAGAGAGAGAGAGAGAGAGAGAGAGAGAGAGAGAGAGAGAGAGAGAGAGAGAGAGAGAGAGAGAGAGAGAGAGAGAGAGAGAGAGAGAGTTATATACAAATGCACCATATAGTTATCATTTAATTTATCATTTTTCCTATATTTTGAATCAATTTTTTATATACACTCATCTATTCCTTATTTTCCTGAACACACACACACACACACACGCACACACACACACACACACACACACACACACGAGGTATTGTCATGTCAGTATTGCTCGGTTACGAAATATTTTACATAATATCTATCTCTCCCTTACAACACACACACATACAGACACACACACACACACACACACCACACACACACACACACACAGTCTATCTATAGTTCTCTCTCGGACAAAATACGTAAATCTAACAGCAATACATGGAAGGTATCAAATATCATCGTGGTTTTAGACTTAACCGTACGTAAGATTTAGTTCGCTACACAAACTGGCGATATTATTCTACTACGAAGTCTCTAGTTGACATCAGCGTTCAGAATACGTCGTTTAGACTAGTACAGACGGTTTGTGTACGCCTTCACACTCTAACTCATACTCATCTGTTGCAAATTACGAATTTAGTTTGACAACTACAAATACACTGACGAACTCATAACGCTTCCTTTGTTGATATACTCCACACACACACACACCACTCACACACATACAAACACACACACACAACACACTAACAAACACCAAACACACTCCATGTTATATTACTCTAATACTAAGAATGACTAGCAACGTCCGTACAAAATCTCTGACACATAAGCTACTCATCGTACTACTTTACGCAACCCTACACACCACTCAACACCAACCACACCTAACTCTCACCAACTACCCCTACTACCACCTACACCACCACCACCACCACCCTACCACCACCCTACCACCTCACCACCACCACCACCCTACCACCATTACCACCTCACCACCACAACCAACCTACCATCAGGCATCACTACCACCCTACCACCACTGACCTAACCACCCTACCACCACCACTAACCTAACCTAACTACCACCACCACCACCACCACCCTACCACCATCACCACCACCACTAACCTAACCACACTACCACCACCACTAACCTAACCTAACTACCACCACCACCCTACCACCACTACCACCACCACTAACCTAACCACCCTACCACCACCACTAACCTAACCTAACCTGACCACCCTACCACCACCATCACCACCACCCTATACAAGCCTCTAACCCCATGGCAGGAACCACAAAGGACCGGCTGACCTACTATGCGTTAAGGGTGAAAGTCCTATTACGAGAGGCACAGATACGACCCTCTGTCTCATTATCTCTTGCCTCTTGTAGCTTCCTTATTTTCTTATGTTCGTATTGTTCTTATGTTCTTATTATGTCGTCTTAATGAGTAAGTTTCTGTGTACGTATTAAGTTTATCTTTGTTGATGTGTCGTAAATGTCGATTCCTATGTTATTATTGTCATCAGTTATCGTATTTGCCATTTATTTACGTATTCTTAAGTTTGTGTCTTGGTTGATGTGTCGTAAATGTTCTTGGGTTGTAATAGTCGCCGCTTTCTGTATCTTACTGTGTTTGCGTTCTACGTCGTAAATGTCGATTCCCGGGTTGTCCTAATCACTTGCTGTGTTTTACCGTATATATGTATAGTACGTAGGCCTTCTGTTTATATATAGGCTACATCTCATTGTTTATTGCGTACGAGTGAGGAAACTGGCTTTATTTTACAACTCGATGACTTTCTTGCTAACTTGTTTATTGCGTACGTGAGGAAACTGTAGCTTGATTTTACGGCGCGATGACTTTCTTGCTAACTTGTTTATTGCGTACGTGTGGGGAAACTGTAGCTTGATTTTACGACGCGATGACTTTCTTGCTAACTTGTTTATTGCGTACGTGTGGGGAAACTGCGCTTGATTTTACGACGCGATGACTTTCTTGCTAACTTGTTTATTGCGTACGTGTGGGGAAACTGTGGCTTGATTTTACGACGCGATGACTTTCTTGCTAACTTGTTTATTGCGTACGTGTGGGGAAACTGTGGCTTGATTTTACGACGCGATGACTTTCTTGCTAACTTGTTTATTGCGTACGTGTGGGGAAACTGTGGCTTGATTTTACGACGCGATTACTTTCTTGCTAACTTGTTTATTGCGTACGAGTGAGGAAACTGTAGCTTGATTTTACGACGCGATGACTTTCTTGCTAACTTGTTTATTGTGTACGAGTGAGGAAACTGTGGCTTGATTTTACGACGCGATGACTTTCTTGCTAACTTGTTTATTGCGTACGTGAGGAAACTGTGGCTTGATTTTACGACGCGATGACTTTCTTGCTAACTCATAAATCAGTCCTTGTATTGTAACTGCATATTATTTGGTGTATTATAACTGTATCATTGTAACTAGTGTATTGTAGTATTTGGCATATTCTCATTATAAATCACATTCCTTACTTTATGTACAATGATTATGACAAGTGAGGATATTATGACTGACTGACTGACTGACTGACTGACTGACTGACTGACTGACTGACTGACTGACTGACTGACTGACTGACTGACTGACTGACTGACTGACTGACTGACTGACTACTTTCTTCAATGAGGTGGTTTAGGAATGTTACGTACCCTGCAAACTGTCTATTAACACAAAGTAAGTGATCCTCTGTGACGTCAGTGTGCAGGAATACAAAAGAATGCAAAGGAAGAACAAACAGCAACAGCCCTACTCAGACCAACGAGGCTGCCTGTGTGACTGCTTTCTACCACTATAGTTTCTACGTGTTAGAAGTAAAAAAAAAAATAGCAAAATGGAGAATAGGTGGACGAGTAGGAGACATAAAAAAAAAGGAAAGATAATGGAAATACAGTAAAACCTCTCGTATTCGGATTAATTGGGCCAAGGAGTGGTCCGAGTAATGCAGGATCCGAATAATGGGGGGGGATTATATGGAGGGATATGTAAAAAAAAAAAAAAAAAAAAATCTACGAGTATATATTATAGCTAGGAAAATTCGACCCCTAAAAAAAAAAAAAAAAAAAAAAAAAAAAAAAAAAAAAAAAATCTAGTTGTATATATTATAGCTAGGAAATTTCGACCCCTAAAAAAAAAAAAAAAAAAAAAAAAAAAAAAAAAAAAAAAAAAAAAAAAAACTAGGTGTATAATTATATTATAGCTAGGAAATTTCGACCCCTTTAAAAAAAAAAAAAAAAAAAAAAAGGAGGTCCGAATAATGAGTGTCCGGATACGAGAGGTTTTACTGTATTAGCAAAACTGGAAGAGGTATCTATAACTAACAGAACAGCGAAGTCAGAAATCAGGACAGTGTAAAATAGAGGAAGACGGGACAGGCTGGATGACTAGGCGCGGCACCACAACGCTGCACACGGAACACACACGGCTGTAGTAATGGTTGTGGCATCCTCGGTAACACTACAACACAACCTCAACTTGGGGTTAATTCGCTTCTGTGTGTGGTAGTTGTATCAATGGTTGTTGTAATAGTTGTGGTATCTTCATAAACTCTACTACAACTCAGCCTCAAACTATAACACTTTTGGGCAATTGGCTTCTGTGTGTAGTAGTTGTGGCATCATCGGTAACACTACAACTCAGCCTCAAACTACAACACTTTTGGGCAATTGGCTTGTGTGTAGTAGTTGTGGCATCATCGGTAACACTACAACTCAGCCTCAAACTACAACACTTTTGGGCAATTGGCTTGTGTGTAGTAGTTGTGGCATCATCGGTAACACTACAACTCAGCCTCAAACTACAACACTTATGGGCAATTGGCTTGTGTGTAGTAGTTGTGGCATCATCGGTAACACTACAATACAGCCTCAAACTACAACACTTATGGGCAATTGGCTTGTGTGTAGTAGTTGTGGCATCATCGGTAACACTACAACTCAGCCTCAAACTACAACACTTATGGGCAATTGGCTTCTGTGTGTGACAGTTGTAGTTGTAGTAGTTGTAGTAATAGTTGTGGCATCTTCGGTAACGTTACAACACAACCTCAAACAATAACACTTGCGGGCAATTGGCTTCTGTGTGCCGGTTGTAGTAACAGTTGTGATATCTTGAGTAACAACACTACAACTCAGCCTCAAACTACAGCTCTTGCGGGCATTTGGCTTTACTGTGTGGTAGTTGTATCAATAGTTGTTGTAATAGGTGTGGCATCGTAAACACTACATTGACAGGAACTACCTCGTGTAGGTCTCGCGGCCTCTCGTAGCTTCCTTATTTTCTTACGTTCTTCTTGTGACATCGTAAACACTACTGCAACACAACCTCAACTTTTAGGTAGCCATAAGGAGGCCCAGAGGAGGGTGAGGAGTAAGAGGCCTAGGGTTGGGGGGGCGGGCCAGGGGGGGGCGTGGCTGCTGTAGTAGGAGAGAATGGGGCAGTTTGGACATTGGTAGGACCCACACACTTGGCAGATGTCCAGCGCGACGGAGGACATCTCTAGGAGCTCCACCTCGAATAGCTCTGTGGAGGGTGATGTGTTAGTACCAGGAGGCGGAGGAGGAGGAGGAGGAGGAGGAGGAGGAGGAGGAGGAGGAAGAGGAGGAGGAGGAGGAGGAGGAGGAGATGTTGGGGGAGATGGATGGAGGAGGAGGAGGAGAAGGAGATGTAGGAGGAGGAGGAGGAGGAGCAGATGTTGGGGGAGATGGATGGAGGAGGAAGAGGAGAAGGAGATGTAGGAGGAGGAGGAGGAGGAGCAGATGTTGGGGGAGATGGATGGAGGAGGAAGAGGAGGAGGAGATGTTGGGGGAGGAGTAAGGAGGAGGAGGAGGAGGAGGAGGAGGAGGAGGAGGAGGAGATGTTGGGGGAGATGGATGGAGGAGGAAGAGGAGGAGATGTAGGAGGAGATGGAGGAGGATATGGAGGAGATAATTAGGAAGAGGAGGAGATGATTAGGAGGAGGAGGAGGAGGAGGAAGAGGAGGAGGAAGGAGGAGGAGGAGGAGGAGGAGGAGGAGGAGGAGGAGGAGGAGGGAGGAGGAGGAGGAGGAGGAGGAGGAGGAGTTAAATGTTCAAACAGTGTGAGAGAGAGACTTAAAGTAATCGTGCAGACCATTTCATTAGTCCTGATTGAATGCAGTCAAAATATAGCCATTAACGTGTGTATATCAACAATATGTTGTCACTTTTTGCATCCAGTCACCCTTTTTTAAATAATCCGCTATCAAAATCTGTAAATTCCCCGAGCTTCCAAAACGCTCCTGACGACTCGCACACGACGCACCACGGCCAAGGAATTTATTGATTTTTGTTGCAAATCACACACACACAAAAAAAGAAGAAAAAAAAAAAAGTGATTTGCGACAGAAACGGTTAGCAGATTAATTCAAAACAAATAAAAACTCACTACCGTAGATAACACTAAAGTCGCCAGGACAACCTTTTTTTGCGATGTACAGACGTGTGGTGGCGTTAATAGTTACATTTCTACATCCATGATTTCAGGACAGTTAGAAGGGGCTATCTGGAGAGTCTGTGTCATTTTGTGTCTTCATCTGTGTCATATTAGGGCTATAAATGAACAAATGACAAAAATATCTACAAAGTGGCTACCAACAATAAAGTCGCCATCTAGTGTTTATTTACTGAGTGTCGTACCGCAGCCGTCGTCGCCCGAAGAAAAAAAACGAGTAGTGAAATTGTAAACCGTCTATACTTGCAGATACAAAGCATAAAACAACGCTGAAACAGGGTAGCTTATACAGTCATGATATAAACTACTGTGTAACATCTTCAGTGGCACAGACACAGCAGTAGTGATGCTATAATTCGTAATATATGGCGCCTGGCGACATGATTGCAGGTGGCGACTTGACTGTTATCTACGGAAAAATAGTTTCGTCCACCAAAGTGAATTCGGTGTCAAACTAGAAATTGACCAAAACACATCAATACACTAGTAGGGGAGAGCGGGGCAGGTTGCATCGCGGGTAGGTTGCATCATTGCCTCTAACTCGCATGTTATCACCCGTACATCGTCTTACTACTACTACTACTACTACTACTACTACTACAACAATAATAATAATAAAAAAAGTTAATGCGAGTTAGAGGCAATGATGCAACCTACCCTCGATGCAACCTGCCCCGCTCTCCCCTACACTCCAAAATACACTAAACTAAAATCCCCTATTATTAACCATCCCCAAAAGACATAAAAGCTTACCTGGGGAGTAATATTCATAGACTTTGACGGGCAGGACGCGGGTCAAGTTGGCGGCCGGGAACCACCGCTCCACCGAGAACTCCACACACGTCTTGCTCCCTGTCAGCTGTGTGGAGGAGGTGGTGGTGGTGGAGGAGGTGGAGAGAGAAGGGAGAGATAAGAAATGAAGTGAGGAGGATGGATGGAAGATGGAGAGGAGGATGGATGGAAGATGGAGAGGAGGAAGGATGGAAGATGGAGAGGAGGAAGGATGGAAGATGAAGATAGAGGCAGAAGGAGAGAAAAATGAATTAGCGAACAGTAACCAAATAAACAAACGATTAAAACATAAAAACACCAGAAATATTTCACACACACACACACACACACACACACACACACACACACACACACACACAAAAGAAAAAATACATAAAAAAATACTACTACTACTACTACTACTAACAACAAAAATACTACTACTACTGCTACTAACAACAAAAATACTACTACTACTACTACTACTACTAACAACAACAAAAATACTACTACTACTACTACTACTACTAACAACAACAAAAATACTACTACTAAGGCGTATTTTGTTCATGCCTTTGGAAGTATAATTTTACTCTTTTAAGCTCCGCCCCTGCTTGCCATCACAAAATACGATTGTAGCGCTGCCAAAGCTCTTTCTTGATGTTGCCGAGAGTAAAAGTGTCGTACACTTCATTACCTCTTGCAGAGGCTCAAGGAATATCGTTAAGGTTGACATTATTGAAGGCACAGCAAAGAGTAGTAGCGTGATTGTCTGTATTACACATCGATATCTAATTGTTTTGAGCTCTTAGAATGGCCTAGCATTGTTTTCTAACTCTATAGATGGACTTGATATTAAACTGAAATGTTTAGGGCGCTATGAAACTGTTATTTGAATATCTATTTGCTACACAGCCATTTCACGATGTGCGTCGAGGATGTTTAATGCTATCATGGACCTGTACGTATGTAGGCTACGTGTACCTACATCTACGTTTCACGAATTATTCTTTGCCTAAACCTAGATGAATGCTGGTTGTGATTCATCCTCCAGTGCATCTCCCCCGTTTAACATCCATGGGCGGGTGTGTGGTGGGCGGGTGTGTGATGGACGTGTGGTGGGTGGGTGTGTGGTGGGCGGATGTATGATGGGCGTGTGGTGGGTGGGTGTGTGGTGGGCGGATGGGTGGTGGGTGGGTGTGTGGTGGGCGGATGTGTGATGGGCGTGTGGTGGGTGGGTGTGTGGTGGGCGGATGTATGATGGGCGTGTGGTGGGCGGATGGGTGATGGGCGTGTGGTGGGTGGGTGTGTGGTGGGCGGATGTGTGGTGGGTGGGTGTGTGGTGGGCGGATGGGTGATGGGCGTGTGGTGGGCGTGTGGTGGGTGGGTGTGTGGTGGGCGGGTGGTGGGTGGGTGGGTGGTGGTGGGCGGGTGGGTGCCTGGGTGGTGGTGGGTGTGTGGTGGCCCGTGGGTAGAGAGACCTCCTTACCGTGTTGGCGCTGAATCAGACTGATGAAATGTTCGTATTCGTGCCCTGCGATAGGTTCTCTAAAAGGCTTTCTTTTTGTGTGATATAACATATATACCAAATTTATACATTTCTATTGCAAATGTAATATCACTCATGAATATATTTAAGTATTTGACTATACTATAGCAATAATACACCAGTTTTGGTGCTAAGCCAGCAAGCATCAACGAAGATTCGGACACATTGAAAAATTCGAGGGATTGGGAAATTTGTTCCCAGACGTCGCTGGAGAATTTTAATATTTGTGACTTCTTACCTGTTAAGAGTCACCTACTCTACTCCTTACTACTCCTTACCTACTATTAATTAAATACAGTATCCTTTGCATGTCGTGCGCATGTAATGAATGTTGAATTCAGAAGAATTAAAGAATTTATGAGAATTAAAGGAAAAGAGAAACATTTACGGGAGGAGTTTTGATAAGATTTTCTCATGCGCGCGATCTGATTGGCCAGGCTCTTGAAACCACCACCCACCCCCACCACTGTATAATTTTACAGGAAAAGAGTAAATTCCGCTGCCGGGAACGAATCTGCTCAGTTTTCTATGCACGCAAAAGAGTAAAATATAAGTGGGCGGAGCTTAAATAAGTAAAATTTTACTTCCATGGGCATGGACAAAATACGCCTCTACTACTACTTCTACTAACAACAACAAAAATACTACTACTACTACTACTACTACTACTAACAACAAAAATACTACTACTACTGCTACTAACAACAAAAATACTACTACTACTACTACTACTACTAACAACAACAAAAATACTACTACTACTACTACTACTACTAACAACAACAAAAATACTACTACTACTACTACTACTACTACTAACAACAAAAATACTACTACTACTACTACTACTACTGCTACTAACAACAAAAATACTACTACTACTACTACTACTACTGCTACTAACAACAAAAATACTACTACTTCTACTACTACTACTACTACAACTAACAACAAAAATACTACTACTACTACTACTACTACTGCTACTAACAACAAAAATACTACTACTACTACTACTACTACTGCTACTAACAACAAAAATACTACTACTACTACTACTACTACTACTACTAACAACAAAAATAATAATAATAACAATAACAACACGCACCTTTTCAAAGAAGAACATAATCTTTCGGTCCTTAAACTCGGCCCTCCGTAGGTTCGGCACTTTCCCTTCCGTGACGATCCTTTCAAGAGTGTCCTCCGAGGTGCCATATCCCGTGGGCACCGTGACCTCCAGCACCGCCACCCCTGAGTTGTCCCCAGCCTCCCGGAACAGCCAGCGCACACAGGTCGCGAAGGTCAGAGCCGAGCCGTTGTGTCCGTGCCAGGTCGCTCGGGTCATGAGACGGAAGGCGGGGGTGGGGGGTGCGGTCAGGTGTTTGGCGTCCGCTATGTGGTATTTAGAGGTCAGCTGGAGGACGGCTGACCCACGACCTTTGCCCTGGACCCGCACGCTGCCCCATTTGCCGTCCACCTGTGTGTGTTAGGTCATGAGGTCATGTGGTGTTTTCAGTGTTATGACCTAGGCTCAGATGTTGATAAATATTTATTGGCCTTAAAGATAAAATAAAAACTATCCATACATTTAGTTTATGGTCCATATAAAAGCCAAAAACCAACCTTTGCAAAACAGCAAAACAAGATGACTAAACCCTCTCGTGCACGGAACGCACATATGCATCAAAATGTCTTTATGTGAAACATCATCCGAAGCACAAGTGCGTAAAAAAACATCTAAATTTGTAGGAAAAAAAGTTTCTGGTAAAAGTGAGTCAATTTTTGGTGAGTCAAAGATGAGCATAAGTTTTATAAAACAAATGAACTGGTAACATTAACAGAAGAAAGATATACACAACAGAAGAAAGATATACTGTATGTGTCAGTATTTCCCCACCAGGCAGGCTGTGCACGTGGTCTACATTTTTTGTGCAGTTTGTTGTTGCCATTGCATTGCATACATTTTCTATGCAAGTTGTGTTTAAAGTAGATTGGTGGTGTTGTAACGCAGAATATTGTTCCATGTTTTCAGGGAATTCTCTGCATATAAGAAACTAGACATGTCTAAAAGAAAAATACCCAGTGAGACTCCAACTAGTTGTGAAAGTAAAGTTGAATATACAGACTGGAGACAGTGAGAGACGGGGGAACTCGATCATTGGGGATATCATGCTGATTTTAGTTCTCATCTATTTTCTCAAGATCAAATTTACATATCAAAATGGCAATACTACCTTTGTAAAGCTCATAAAAAGACGGTTCAAATGAAGTGTAGTGCACGTAAATGTAAAATGTTCACGGCAGAAGTTTTGAACTACAATGTTGGGATCTTTTTTTCGTCTTACTTTTGGTTTATTTTAGTAGCAAAAAAATGCATGAAATTCGTTTTATAATTATTTTTTTGGGTAAACACCTTGTAGTAAATTCCTTGTGAATCTAGTAATATATAACATGTGCCTATTTATGAGTTTCTAAGTGAAGAAAACTGCCTACTGAGCATGGCGTGTGAAGAGGCCCCAAATGCTTCCCAACGGACAAGGTAATGGAAAAAACTGTATGAAACTTATTGGTACGTGAGACGGTTAACGTAACAAAACAAAGACAAAAACTACAGGTGGGCGTGTATGGGTCACCTGTTGTGTCTGCAGGTGTAGGAAGTTGTCCTTGGTGATGAAGAAGGTGTGTGCCTGGGAGTGGTCGTGTAGCGGCTCCACGGTGACGGTGAGCTTGGTGTCCCTAGCGTCACCCTCGTGTTGGGAATACTCGTAGAGCGCCTCCCATGCCGCCAAGGTGTCCTGCGGGAGGGTGGGAGGGAGTGAGGGAGGGAGTGAAAGGGAGTGAGGAAGGAATGAGTGAGAGAGAGAGGGAGCGACAGAGAGACATAAGGGAGAGAGAAGTGAATGAGGGAGAGACAAACATAAGGAGTGAGGAAGGAATGGGAGAAGGAGAGGGAGACATAACATAAGGAGTGAGAAAGGAGTAAGTGAGGGAGTGAGAGAGAGTCATAAGGAGTGAGTGAGTGAGTGAGGGAGAGAGAGTGAGATACATAGAGTGAGTGAGGGAGAGAGAGACATAAAAAGTGAATGAGAGACATAGGGGAGTGAGGAAGGAGTTATAAATAGGCATAAGGTATGAGAAAGGAGTGAGAGAGAGACGGAAAGAGACATAAGAGAGATGAATTTTCAGAGGAGGTGAGAGAGAGAGATAAGTTACGAAGCAAGGTACATTCCGCCCGTGTTCCTACCTGCGTTCAAAGTATACATGACCAAGTGAACCCACTTCGTATACGAACAGAAAAATCTGGCAACTCAGGTCAAATAGTGACGTAGAGGGAGGACCTCGATGCCAGTTGCTCCGCTGACCTGGGAGTGGGAGAGCAGAGCGGCTGGTATCGAGGTCCTCCCTCTACGTCACTATTTGACCTGAGTTGCCAGATTTTTCTGTTCGTATACGAAGTGGGTTCACTTGGTCATGTATACTTTGCCTGCGTTGACATCCATTCTCCGTCATGCGCGCGTTGTGACTGCAACCAGCGCATGATACAGAGATATAAGGAGTGAAGAAAGAATGAGAGAGAGAGAGAGAGAGAGAGAGAGAGAGAGAGAGAGACATAAGTGAGGAAGGAATAAGAGAGAGAGTGAGACATAGAGTGAGGAAGGAGTAAGAGGAGTGAGAGAGACAGAGACATATGGAGTGAGGAATGAGTGAGAGATATAAGGAGTGATATATTTTCAGAGGAGGTGAAGGAGAAAGATTACGAAGCAAGGTACATTCCGCCCGTGTTCGTACCTGCGTTGACATCCATCCTCCGTCATGCGCGCGCTGTGACTGCAACCAGCGCATGATACTGGGCGTCATGATCTCGCCGCGCATGCAGTAGAGGCGCAGCGCATAGGCGGTGGCGGCCACGTTCCCGGCGTCGTGGCGGTGGGGGGTGCGCGGCTGCAGGTGAGGGCGCTGGGACTCCACGCGGTAGGAGGGAAGGGGCACCAGGTCCTCCCCCCAGTACACGTATTTCACTGTAAGGGGTGAAGAGGGTGAGTTGTGGTGGTGGTGGTGGAACTACAGTAAAACCTCTCATATTCGGACTAATTGGGCCAAGGAGTGGTCTGAGTAATGCAAGGGATCCGAATAAGGGGGGGATTATATATGGGGGGTTATGTAAATAAGAAAAATGAAAAGAAAAATAATATAGCTAGGAAATTTCGACCCCTAAAAAAAAAAAAAAAAAAAAAAAAAAAAAAAAAAAAATCTGTGTATATGTATAAATATAGCTAGGAAATTTCGACCCCTAAAAAAAAAAAAAAAAAAAAAAAAAAAAAAATCTGTGTAGCCTATATGTATAAATATAGCTAGGAAATTTCGACCCCTAAAAAAAAAAAAAAAAAAAAAAAAAAAGAGGAGGTCCGAATAATGTCAAAGTCCGAAAAATGAGTGTCCGAATACGAGAGGTTTTACTGTATTAAAATTTTGGTCATGATGTGGTTAGGTATTGTTATGTTTAGTTGTATTCTTCTAGTTTTCTATTCTAGGTTTGTGGGTGTGTGGTTGATTTTATCTGTCCCTGTGGTTCACTTTTGGGTCATAATTGTGGCGTCCTCTGCTGCAGTGAGGTAAGGGACACGCAAATAAAACAGAGAAAACAGCGTCTGAAGTCGGCGGTCCCCGAGCAAACCTGGATTCTGTACCTCACTGCCGTTCTGAGCGGACTGGTGCAAAGATCACAGCACTTTGCCTGCCTCACTTCAGGATGCCAGGAGGAGCTCTGAGTTAAGTTTTGAGTGTGGCATAAGTTTACTAGACCCTATTCTCAAAGTTTGGTTACATTGATACATTTCAGTAAGGCGTAAGTTTCCTTAGAATCTACAGGTTGAAGTTCCCAAACTCGGCAACCTCGGGACCAGCGCCGAGCCGAGTAATGGAATTTTCCGAGTTTTAGAACGTAGATATATTAAGGGGAAAAAAAGCCATCCAACTTCTTCAAAAGGTCAATTTTCTCAGAAATAGTTAACACATTGTTCTTCCTTTTCTTTTCACTTGCACCAGTAGGTGTTCCTGGACGTTTGGGAGCCATAATACCAATAACAGACCTGTAGAAGTACACAAAATAACAGTGTACACAACTCTACAGTCACAACACCACTGAACAATAACAACAAACAAATCGGCGGGAGAAACCCAGCGGCCTAGTGTGGTGGCACCCAGCGGCCGACCCGGCAACTACGCGCCGGGTTTTGGGTGTTCTGCCGGGTTTTGGAAAATCCGGAACCATAGCCGAGTTTTGGGTGTTGCCGAGTCTTGGGATGCCGAGTTTGGGAACTTCAACCTGTATTTCAAGTTAGACGACATAACTAAGTTTGAGGAAGGTATTAGTTTCCTTTAAACTTGGTATATATTACTGAGGATAATAGGGATAATTAATACTGATGATTTGAGGCTAAGTTTGGCTACGTTAAGCTGGTTCTACTTACTCTCTCCACATAGCTGACTGTTTGCTTGTGTTTGATATTAATACATTTTTCTCTGAATGGTGTTTACTTTCATGATGTTTACTCTAGGTTCAGGACAGACCACCTAGTTTGAACCCTAGGATCTATGGGGTCTATGTTTCTCTGCTTTTTATATAGTTCTTTAGTTAGAAAGATAAGTTTGAACCCTAGGATCTATGGGGTCTATGTTTCTCTGTATTCTATATAGTTCTTTAGTTAGAAAGATAAGTGAGGTTACTAGTATAGCATAGAAACCCATCATTCCACATTCCACAGGTGACTAGAATATTGCTGTTCTAGAGTATTGTGTTATATGTGTTAGGATTAATCATAGAAAGTGTTAGAAGCTGTGATGGTTTGCTGTAGCTTATTAGTGGTTAGAATTGCACTATAACCTACTACATCACACTGTTAGTAGTATTGGAGGCTGTAGGCTTGCTGTGGGGTAGAAGTAAACAGATTAAGGTGAGTGAGTTATGCGTACGAAGGTCCCAAAAATCAGTGTGTGCATATTTGTGCTGAGCGTAGGAGCGTGTGTGCGTGCGTCTATATGTGCATGTGTGTGTTGTTTGCATGTGTACTTGAGCCTGTGCACCATTTCCAAGCTACACACAGTACCCATAGCTACGTACATGTGCGTTTTAATATGTATGTGTAAGCCAGTGCAAAGCCATGTACACCCCTTCCACTGAGGGTAGAGGTAGGTGTGTGTGTGAGTGCGTGTGTGCGTGAGTGAGTGAGTGAGTGTGTGAGTGCCTGTGTGCCTGTGTGCGTGTGTGTGAGTGCCTGTGTGCGTGTGTGTGAGTGCCTGTGTGCGTGTGTGTGAGTGCCTGTGTGCGTGTGCATGTGTGTGCGTGAGAGGGCGTGCACAGTGAGGTATGTACACGATTGCTTTACCCTCCGTCACTTCCTCAGGGTAGCCGGGACCTGTGTGGAGGACGAGAGGAGTCAACGCGGAGGTGGAGCAGGGAAAGGTAACATAGGAGGGTAACATAACAAAATAAGGGTAACATAGAAAGAGCATACTTTTGTAACAGTCAACAGTAACAGTTATAATGTACATAACTGTTACTGAATAAACTCAATCAATTAACCAGCCAATCAACCAACTAATCAATCAACCAATCAATCAATTAACCAATCAATCAATTAACCGTAACAAACAAACAAACAAACAAACAAACGCCTGACTCATATCTCAACATTTAAACCATCCTGACAGGAAAAATAAGGTAAACAAAAAAAAGTTTCTTTCATTCACACTTAGTTTCGTCTCTTTTTTTCTCTATCTGTGTAATATAAAGTTAAAAAATAAAGTTTGAAAAGTTTGTTATTTTGCGTGTGTGTGTGTGTGTGTGCGTGTGAAAGGTACTACCGTAGATAACAGTGAAGTCGCCACCTGCAGTGAAGTCACCAGGCGCCAAATATTACGAATTATAGCATCACTACTGCTGTGTCTGTGCCACTGAAGATGTTACACAGTAGTTTATATCATGATTGTATAATCTACCCTGTTTCAGCGTTGTTTTATGCTTTGTATCTGCAAATATAACTGTTGCGCATTTTGCTTCTCACGTTTTTCTTGGTGCGATGACAGACAGTAAACAGTAGCCTTTCGGGCGGCAGGACGCAGACTTGCCAGATCTTTCAAACTTGAATAGAATTTATTTTCACGTTGGCAGAGGAATTTTTATATATCCAAGAATCTTCCGCAGCTAATATATATAGACTTGTTTTACTTTACCTCTAATTTCCCTGAATTCCCCAGAGTGGCGACTCAATTGTTGGGTTAAAATACTAGCTGGCGACTTTACTGTAGTAGGTATAGTGAGGTCGCCACTTGGTTTTATTTTTATAATTTGTTCATTTATAGCCCTACTATGACACAGATGAAGACACAAAATGACACAGACTTTCCAGATAGACCCTTCTAACTGTCCTGAAATCATGGATGTACAAATGTAACTATTAACGCCACCACACGTCTGTAAATAACAAAAAAACGTAGAACTGGCGACTCCACTGTTATCTAGGGTAGACGTGACTCATATCTCAACATTGTGAACTAAACCGATACAAATAAAAAGGTAAAAAATATTCATTAATTCACTCGGTTTCTTTTCTTATTTTCTCTGTGTATATTACTAAAATTTTGTTTTTGGGGGGGTTGTAAGGCTTGCTTGGGATGTTTCTTGATTAAGTGTGACGTTTATTTCATTGTTCATTACTATCATATCAACTACTACAGGAGAACCTCATTTAAAACAACGGCAGCCTCAAAACAACGGCACTAATCGACCCAGGCCTTTTTTTTTTTTTTTTTTTTTCTTTCTTTCTCCTCCGGACCTCCAGCAGGGAGGACCACGGGCTAGCTTGAGCTCGTCAGAGAGATCCTGTGAAAAAAGAGAGGAGAGTGTTCGTGGTGCTGGCGTGCGACACGAGGACTGGCTTGTCCATCCTGACGAGGAGTGGGGGGTAGAAAGGGGCACTCAGCAGGATAACCCAGGCATAACCATTAGGTATAATTATTTAAAAAACTGAGAAAATCGGCAGAAATTTAGTTCAAATTTGGCGGGGCACGCAGGGTTGGCAACCCTTTCATCCCTTTCACTGATAAACTCTGGAACTCTTCCTGTTTCTATTTTTCCACTTTCCTATGACTTAAATCTTTTCAAAAGAAGAGTAACAAGACACCTCCCGAACTAAATTGGCTCACCCCTCTTTTTTATTTTATTCTCTTACTGTCTTCTTTATAGGGACTGCCAACTAAGCGGGCTTTGTGTTACCCATTTTTGTTGTGCCCTTGGCCAGTTCCTTTGATATGTATAAATAAATAAATAAAAAAAAAAAATTTTGGGGGGGGATTCCATAAGAGTAACTCTCAAAACAACGGCAAAATGAGTTATCCGGCATGCGCTCCCCCCCCCGAGGGTGCCGGATAAACGAGGTTCTCCTGTATCATTATCCTTTATCATCTTTACACACACACACACACATATCCACAAAACTAACACACACAAACACACACACACACTCACAAAACACACACACATATCCACAAACACACACACACAACCCCAGACACACATAAAACACACACACACACACACCCACAAAACAAACACACAAACACCTTGCCAAACACCCACACCCACACACACACACCTTGCCAAACACACACCCACACACGCACCTTCCTGTCGAGCATTGCGCGTGAGGAACCCAAAGGCGGTGTGGGCCCTCTGTGAGCCCCCCAGGTGGAGGGCCAGGGCTACCAGGGACACCTCCAGGGGCCTCGACGCCTGGCCCACCAGATCCAGGTTGTCCTCAAGCCACCCGCGCCCCTGGGCTATAGCGGCCACCACCTGCTCGTCCAGGGGCTGTACATGGGAGGGAAAAGGGAGTGTGAGGGTGTGTGAGGAAATATAAGGGCTTGGAATGCTTTACTATGAGGGATTGAGGGCAGTGCCGTTTCTAGCCTTTTGGGGGCCCTATGCGAAATGCTGTTTGGGGGCCCTATTGTGTAAAACTATGGTGTGGGGATTCCAAGCCCTCTAAGGTGGTCCGGGGGCACGCCTTTAATATTCAAATGCATCAATCTGGTGCACTTTAAGAGGAAAAGAGACTAGATAAAAAAAATAATAAGGCAGCTTGGGGGCCCCTTGGTGGCTTTGGGGGCCCTGTGCAACCGCGTACTTCCCATATAGTAAGAAACGGCCCTGATTGAGGGATTAATGTGCGGGAGAACAAAACACATAAGAAGACAATATTTTAGTATCCCAGGTGAAATAGCCAAGGGAAGAGTTGACAAGATTGTTCACTAAGGAGACAAAGTTTGAAGAGGACCTATGTAGTGATCCCCTTCCCTCATCGTTTCACTATTATTCTTTAACCCCTGACCCTTGATATGCTTTGCCATAGTGCCATATGACCTCTGATGTCTGGCACATTCACCTTCTTAGGCATTAAATCAATCAATCAATTATGAAGTGATACTAAGCATCAAAGGCCACAAGATTCTTTTTCAATTACATTCCTTTCCCAAATCTATCAATCATCCCTCATTCCACACCTAGCATATCTACCATCTCCACCACTCTCTCCAGTCTACAACTTTTCTCGCTACGTTACTACCACTTTCCCTCCTACATTTGTCACTCTTCCTACTCTTTTCCTTTCCCTTTACAATCCCCGTCCGCCACCCACCGACCAGTCTACAACTTTTCTCGCTACTTTGCTACCACTTTCCCTCCTACATTTGTCACTCTTCCTACTCTTTTCCTTTCTCTTTACAATCCCCGCCCGCCACCCACCGAGGGCAGCTCCCTGAGGGCGTGCAGGCTGGTCATGGTGTGTGCCGTGGTGGACAGGTTGAGGTCGTGCGTGGTGGTGCCGGAGAGGGAGTACAGCGCAGGCACCAGCTTGCGGTCCGCCACCTCCCCGCTCGGCTCCTCCCAGGCGCCGTGGGGGGTCTGCTGCGCCAGGACGAACCTTGGGGTGGGAGGTGTGTTAGGGGGAGAGGGAGGTAGATATATAAAGACAGAGAGATAAAGAGAGAGAGAGAGAGAGAGAGAGAGAGAGAGAGAGAGAGAGAGAGAGAGAGAGAAGAGAAGAGAGAGAGAGAGAGAGAGAGAGAGAGAGAGAGAGACATACATATAGACAGATATATGTAGAGACATACAGCTCCACCAAAAAAAAAATAATAATAATAAACCAAAATTACCAAAATTCTACCAGTCAAATTAAATAAAATTAAATAAATAAAACAATTCCACAATCCGAAGAAAAAAAATATTAAACCAGAATTCCACAAGACAAAATAAAAAAAATAATAAACCAGAATTCACGATTATTAAACCAGAATTCCACAAGCCATAATAAAAAAAATAATAAACCAGAATTCCACAGGCCCAAAAAAAAAATATTAAACCAGAATTTGACAAGCTAAAAAAAAAAAAAGTAAAATAAAACTGAATTCCATAATCCAAAATTTAAAACTAATAAACCAGAATTCCACAATCCAAAATTTTAAACTAAAAAAACAGAATTGCTAGAAAATTGCTAGAATTCTACAAGCCAAAATAAAAAAACAAATAATCTGAAATTACACCCAAAAAAAAAAAAAAAAAAAATGCTAGACTTCCACAAGCCAAAAAAAAATCTGAAATTACACACAAAAAAAAAATTGCTAGAATTCCCCAAGACATATAAAAAATAAAAAAAATATCTGAAATTACACCAAAAAAAAAAAATAATAATAAATTGCTAGAATTCCCCAAGACAAAAAAAAAATTATAATCTGAAATTACACCTAAAAAAAAAAAAAAAAAAAAAAAAAATGCTAGAATTCCCATGACAAAAAAAAAAAAAAGAATCTGAAATTACCCCCCCCCCAAAAAAAAAACCCAACCCAACCAGAACCAAAACACAAACGCAGTGTTGGGTACTCACTTGAGCGCCTTGTCCATGACCTGGGGGTCCACGTAGAGCAGGTGTGGCCACGTGACGGACACCTCGTTCAGGGCCCGCAACACCAAGCTGGTCACCCACACGGAGCTCCTCTTGCTGGTCCTGTAATAGGGGGAGGAGGAGGCTGTGTTATGGGAGCAGGCACAGTAACCAGTTCTACCACAATCCTACCACAGTTCTACTACAGTTCTATCACAATCCTACCACAGTTCTACCACAGTTCTACCACAGTTCTATCACAATCCTACCACAGTTCTATCACAATCCTACCACAGTTCTACCACAATCCTACCACAGTTCTATCACAATCCTACCACAGTTCTACCACAATCCTACCACAGTTCTACTACAGTTCTATCACAATCCTACCACAGTTCTACCAGAGTTCTATCACAATCCTACCACAGTTCTACCACAATCCTACCATAGTTCTACCACAGTTCTATCACAATCCTACCACAATCCTACCACAGTTCTACCACAGTTCTATCACAATCCTACCACGGTTCTACCACAATCCTACCACAGTTCTACTACAGTTCTATCACAATCCTACCACAGTTCTACCACAGTTCTACCAGAGTTCTATCACAATCCTACCACAGTTCTACCACAATCCTACCACAGTTCTACCACAGTTCAAACAGTCCTCGGGTTTTTTTTTGCCTTTGGTCAATGTGTGATGTAAAAAAAAAAAAAAAAATAAAAAAAAATCATATAACATCTTTAATTAATCATAACATCACCAGTTTAACCACAGCCTTACCATTTCTACCACAATCCTACTATTTCTACCACAGCTTTACCACAGTTCTACTATTTCTACCACAGTTCTACCATTTCTATCACAGTTTTACCACAGTTCTACCATTTCTACCACAGTTCTACCATTTCTATCACAGTTTTACCACAGTTCTACCATTTCTACCACAGTTCTACCATTTCTATCACAGTTTTACCACAGTTTAACCACAGTTCTACCATTTCTACCACAGCTTTACCACAGTTCTACCATTTCTACCACAGTTTAACCACAGTTCTACCATTTCTACCACAGTTCTACCATTTCTATCACAGTTTAACCACAGTTCTACCATTTCTACCACAGCTTTACCATTTCTACCACAGTTTAACCACAGTTCTACCATTTCTATCACAGTTCTACCATTTCTACCACAGTTCTACCATTTCTATCACAGTTCTACCATTTCTACCACAGCTTTACCACAGTTCTACTATTTCTACCACAGTTTTACCACAGTTCTACCATTTCTACCACAGCTTTACCACAGTTCTACTATTTCTACCACAGTTTTACCACAGTTCTACCATTTCTATCACAGTTTTACCACAGTTCTACTATTTCTACCACAGTTTTACCACAGTTCTACCATTTCTATCACAGTTTAACCAGTTCTACCATTTCTACCACAGTTTTACCACAGTTCTACCATTTCTATCACAGTTTTACCACAGTTCTACCATATCTATCACAGTTTTACCACAGTTCTACCATTTCTACCACAGCTTTACCATTTCTACCACAGTTTAACCACAGTTCTACCATTTCTACCACAGCTTTACCACAGTTCTACCATTTCTACCACAGTTCTACCATTTCTACCACAGTTTAACCACAATCCTACCATTTCGCTTTACCACAGTTCTACCCTTTCTACCACAGTTTAACCACAGTCCTCACCTGAAATACTTGAAGCCACCGTCCCTGTTTTGATAGACGAGGAGGGTCTGGTAGAGGAGTGCGAGGCCCCTGAACACCTCCTTCTCGTCCAGGGGCGGCTCCTGCTCCATGCCCTGCCAGTACTTCAGCTGCACCACCGTCAGGAGGAAGCTGAAGGTAACTGGCTCACACCCCGCCTGCAGGAGGTGTGGGGGTGTGGGTGTGAGGAGGATGTGAGGTTTTGGTGATGGTTTAGGTAGGTCTAATACACGTAGAGAATTAATAGGCTATTATTTTATTTTATTGAAGAAGGAAGGAGTGTGTGAGGGTGGGATGTGAATATTTGTGATGATATAGGTTGAAGGATTAAGATAGAGAGAGAGAGAGTTTGACTTTATTGAAGAAAGAAAATTGCAAAGAATGAATTATCTATAGAAGCAAAATTATCAAAACATCACCTTTTGAGAGAGAGAGAGAGAGAGAGAGAGAGAGAGAGAGAGAGAGAGAGAGAGAGAGAGAGAGAGAGAGAGAGAGAGAGAGAGAGAGAGAGAGAGAGAGAGAGAGAGAGAGAAAAAAAGGAGGTGATAGGGTGCTAGTGTGAGGGTGGGATGTGAGGTATGGTGATGGTATGGGTGGATGAAGTATAGCATAGTATAGACAGGAAGGGAGATGCCTGAACAACACAAAGAAGTACAGCTTCCCTCATAGCAATGTAGAAGTTTGCAATGGACTAAATGAGGAGGTGATATCAGCAAAGAATGTGTACCAGTGGAAGGAAAGACTGGATAAATGTAGCTACGGAGACGGGACCCCACCAGTGTAGCTCAGGCCCTGTAAAACACAACTAGGTAAATACACACACACACACACACACACACACACACACAGTACCATAGGCAGTCCCAGCAGAGCCTCAGGGGTGGCAGGGGTGGAGGGCAGCAAGACGGCCCCCACAGTGTCCCCGAAGACAGCCACATGCGCCTGGTCCGAGCCCGGCACCAGGCCCTCCGAGGTGTTCACGTCCAGGAAGGTGAAAAAGTAGGCCCGGTTGTTGAGGTCGAGGAGGACGGAGGTGTGGTGCTCCTGGACTGCTCCTAGAGGCTGGGGTGGGGGAGGGGGGGGAGGGGGAAGAGGGGGGGGGGAGAGGGGTTTAGTTAGAGGTAGAGGGCAAAGGGTGCTTAGTAAGGGTGACGGGTGAGTGGTGATTGAGATGATTGTGTGTGTGACTGGGTGTGAACTTAGTATGTGTTTCATATGGTTTATTTTCAGTGTGTTTGCTATGGGGGTGGGGAGAGGGTGGGTTTAGTTTAGTAGGGTGATGGGTGATTGAGTGAGTGTGTGTGTGTGTGTGTGTTGGTGTGTAAGGGTGTATGTGTGTGTGTTTTATCTGGTTGTGTTCTGTGTGTGTGTGGGTGGGTGGGTGTTTAAGGATGTGTGTGTGTTTTATCTGGTTTATTTTGGATGTCTTTGGTTGGTGTGTGTGTGTGTGTGTGTGTGTGTGTGTGTGTGTGTGTGTGTGTGTGTGTGTGTGTGTGTGTGTGTGTGTTTTATTTGGTTCATTCTTAGTGGGTTTGGATAGTATGTGTTCTGTGTGTGTTTTATCTGGTTTATTTTAAGTGTGTTTGCTATGGGGGTGGGGAGAGGGTGGGTTTAGTAGGGTGATGGGTGGTTGTGGTGTGGGTATATGGGTGTGGGTGTGGGTATAAGGGTGTGTTTTTTATGTGGTTTGTTCTGGGTGTGTGGGTGCGTGGGTGTTTAAGGATGTGTGTGTGTTTTATCTGGTTTATTTTGGGTGTTTGGTGTGTTGTGTGTGGTAAGGAGTGTTTAAGGTGTGCTTTAACTTCTATATCTATAATGGTTCTCTGTTTATACTGTGCCATTTACGAAGGATATTTGCACTGGTCTCTCTTCTTTTTTTTTTTTTTTTTTTTGTTTTGTCTTTTTCTTTTACAGTTTCTCTTTCTATCTTTTTTTTTTTTTTTTTTTTTTCTCTTCTTCTCTCTCCTTCTACTCCTCTTTTTCTCTCATCTCTCTCTTTTTTTTCTCTTTCTCTCTCTTCATAACCTCTCTCTCTCTCTCTCTCTCTCTTTTCTTTCTCAATAACTCTCTCTCTCTCTCTCTCTATCTCTCTCATCCTCTCTCTCTCTCTCTCTCTCTCTCAATAACCCTCTCTCTCTCTCTCAATACCTCTCTCTCTCTCTCCTCATAACCCTCTCTCTCTCTCTCTCTCAATAACCCTCTCTCTCTCTCTCTCATCTCTCTCTCTCTCTCTCTCTCTCTCTCCCTCTCCCCCCCCCACCACTCACCTCCACCAGTATCTTCACCTCCCTCTGCAGCTTCTGGCCTGGCAGTGAGGCCTGCACCAGCACCGTCACCTCCCCCAGCCTTATAGGAGCTATAGGCAGGTACAAGGTGTGCGCCTCACCAGCCTCCACCCACACCCGGTGCTCGTGTTCACCGCTCACCATGCGACTCTCACGCCCGTGGTTGTTGTGGGGCTGTGAGGGAGAAGAGGAGTGAGGTGTGATGTGTGACTGAGGGAAGGGAAGAGGAGGAGGAAGGAAGAGTAGGTGGTGTAAGGAGGAGGGAAGAGTAGGTGGTGTGAGGAGGAGGGAAGAGTAGGTGGTGTGAGGAGGAAGGAAGAGTAGGTGGTGTGAGGAGGAGGAGGAGGAGGGAAGGTGTGTGAGGTGTTGATAGTGGAGAGAAAGTGAGGATAAGGCATGAAGTGAAGGAGAAAGGGAGAGAGGGAAGGGTTGTGAGAGAAAAAACCGACAGAGAGAGTGATGCTGAGGTGTGAGGAGTTGCTAGGAGGGAAGGGAGTGAGGGATGGAGGGATAGAAAGAATGAGAGATAAGGAGAGGGAGGAGAGAGGTGGGGTGATGAGGTGTTGATGGGAAGGAGGGAAGGAGGGAGGAAGGGAAGGAGAGTGAGAGAAACAAGAAAGGGAAACAGAGGAACAAGACAGAAAGACACAAACAAGACAGAAAGACACAAACAAGACAGAAAGACACAAACAAGACAGAAAGACACAAACAAGACAGAAAGACACAAACAAGACAGAAAGACACAAACAAGACAGAAAGACACAAACAAGACAGAGACACAAACAAGACAGAAAGACACAAACAAGACAGAAAGACGCAAACAAGACAGAAAGACACAAACAAGACAGAAAGACACAAACAAGACAGAAAGACATAAACAAGACAGAAAGACATAAACAAGACAGAAAGACACAAACAAGACAGAAAGACACAAACAAGACAGAAAGACACAAACAAGACAGAAAGACACAAACAAGACAGAAAGACATAAACAAGACAGAAAGACACAAACAAGACAGAAAGACACAAACAAGACAGAAAGACACAAACAAGACAGAAAGACACAAACAAGACAGAAAGACACAAACAAGACAGAAAGACACAAACAAGACAGAGACACAAACAAGACAGAAAGACAAACAAACAGAGACAGGAACGCATAGAAAGAGAAACAGAGAGAATGACAGACAGAAACAAAGAGATAGACAGACAAACAGAAAGACACATTTAACACAGAAAAATACACATACACAAATTAAATGAAGAGTAAGATAGATGGATATAAATACAGACAGACGAGACAGATACAGACAGGGAGTTATACACATATCACATGGCAGAGTTTTAGGGACTGGCAGCTAGCGGGGTTTTTGTGACTTTTTTTTGTGCATCGGCCAGGCCTTTGAAATGTTAAAAAATATATATATATGAATAAAAACTCACCCACCTGTTGGAAGGCGTTGATGTCCACAAACTTGTAGTGTGCACTGTATAGAACTAAATATTTTTTTTTTTTTTTGCCCTGACTAATAAAAATAAATAAATAAAACACACACACACACACACACCCACACACACACACACACCCACACCCACACCCACCTGTTGGAAGGCGTTGACGTCCACAAACTTGTAGTGGTCACTGTTGGCCAGCACCACCACGGCACTCACACGCTCCGGTCCGTGGTTCACCGCAGTCACGCGAATGCCAATCTGTGCCACCACACAAACACAACTCAGTCATAGGGTCTCAAAACAAAATAACAACAATAACTGACGGAATGAACAGATGATGTAAGAGATGGTTAGTGAATGAAGAGATACCAGAAAAAAATATACAGTAAAACCTCTCGTAGTCGGACTTTGACATTATTCGGACCTCCTCCTCCTTTTTTTTTTTTTTTTTTTTTTTTTTTTTTTTTTTTTTTTAGTTGTCGAAATTTCCTAGCTATATATCTACACTTAGATTTTTTTTTTTTTTTTTTTTTTTTTTTTAGGGGCCGAAATTTCCTAGCTATACTATCTATATACACCTAGAATTATTATTTTTTTTTTTTTATTTTTTTTTTTATAACACTTATCCCCCCATTATTCGGATCCTTGCATTACTCGGACCACTCCTTGGCCCAATTAGTCCCAATATGAGAGGTTTTACTGTATAATAAATAATCCCAATCTGTGCCACGCCAAAGACTACTCATAAGGTCTCAAGAATGTCACAATAACTGACTAAATAGCAGATAATGTTAGAGTAGGTTAGTAAATTATGTTTCGTCTTTTAATATCTATAGATGTCTTTCCTTATATAAAAAAGAATGGTAATATTTCTGAATTGTATAGTTTTACACTCTCTTTCTCTGCACTGTCCTCTCTTTCATAACCTCTCTCAATTCTCCCCCCACACCCTAACCCATGCTCTCACCCATATCAACAGCCCCCTAACCCACACCCATCCTTCCAACTATATCTACACCCCCCAACACACACCCACAACCCACAACACACCCCACCCCAACACTCACTTGTTCCAACACCCTAACCCATCACCTCACCCATACTTACAACCCAGTAACCCACACCCCAACCCATCCTTCCACCTTTACCTACCACCCCCACACCCACACCCACACCCCCTCACCTGTTCCCACACCCCAACACGAGTAGGCGCCTCGACAGCCATCCAGAACCCTACGGAGCCCTTCCACTGCACAGGCTCGGGCAGCAGGGTCATGCCGTGCTGCGGGTGGAGACTGAAGGCGGAGAGTGCCAGGTGGACGGCGCCGTAGGGGACTGGCACTGTGAAGGTTGAGGTGCCGGAGTCGCCCACCAGGACCTCTCGCCACAACCAGGGCGCGGCGTAGTGACGGGCGAGGCGACTGGTGCGGTGTTGACGGTACCAGGCTAGATTTTCCTCCTTGGTGCCTCGGATGGTACCTGGGGATTGGTGATTGGTGGTGATGAGTGGTGGTGATGAGTGGTGGTGATGAGTGGTGGTGAGTGGTTGGTGGTGGTGATTGGTAGTGGTGATTGGTGGTGAGTGGTGGTGAGTGGTTGGTGGTGGTGATTGGTAGTGGTGATTGGTGGTGAGTGGTGGCTGAGTGGTTGGTGGTAGTGATTGGTAGTGGTGATTGGTGGTGAGTGGTGGGGTATGAGTGGTATGGTGGTAGTGTATGGTGTGGTGATGGTGGTGATGATGTGAGTGTTGGTGTGGGATTGGTGTGGGTTGGTCGGTAGGGTGTGAGGTTGGTAGTGGTGATTGGTGGTGTGTGTGAGTGGTGGGTGTAGTGATGTGTGGTAAGTTGTGGTGATTTTTTTTGGTTCAGTTCTGATTGTAGTGGTATGTGTATGTGTGGTGTTGGTATTTTTGGTATGGTCTGATGGTTTGGTGTGGTTATTGATGGTGAGTGTTGTGGTATTGTGGTTGGTTGACCGTACCCAGGCTACAATTCCTCCTTGCGCCTCGGTAGGATTGTTAGCATGGTCAAAACTAGCGAAGGAGAAACAAGAAGAAGGACACGAAGGCAAGGAAGAAGAAAGTAGTTGCTGCGACGGTCTGAAGAGTGAAGGCAGGAAGTGGTAGGGAGAGTTGACGGAGGGAGGAAGAATAAGGGATGCTGAGGGAAGGAAGAAGAAGAGAAGGAAGATGGAGTACTGGGGAGGGAGAGAGGAGGAGTAGTGGAAGGAGGGTAAGATGCTGAGAGGAAGGAAGAAGAAGGAAGGAAGGAGGAGTAGTGGAAGGAGGGAAAGTGTTGAGAGGAAGGAAAGAAGGAAGGAAGGAAGTAGTGGGAGGAGGGAAGAGTGTTGAGAGTGAAGGAAAGAAGGAAGGAAGGAAGTAGTGGGAGGAGGGAAGAGTGTTGAGAGGAAGGAAAGAAGGAAGGAAGGAAGTAGTGGAAGGAGGGAAGAGTGTTGAGAGGAAGGAAAGAAGGAAGGAAGGAAGTAGTGGAAGGAGGGAAGAGTGTTGAGAGGAAGAAAGAAGGAAGGAAGGAAGTAGTGGAAGGAGGGAAGAGTGTTGAGAGGAAAGAAGAAGGAAGGAAGGAAGTAGTGGGAGGAGGGAAGAGTGTTGAGAGGAAGAAAGAAGGAAGGAAGGAAGTAGTGGGAGGAGGGAAGAGTGTTGAGAGGAAGAAAGAAGGAAGGAAGGAAGTAGTGGAAGGAGGGAAGAGTGTTGAGAGGAAGGAAGAAGGAAGGAAGGAAGTAGTGGAAGGAGGGAAGAGTGTTGAGAGGAAGGAAAGAAGGAAGGAAGGAAGTAGTGGAGGAGGGAAGAGTGTTGAGAGGAAGGAAAAGAAGGAAGGAAGGAAGTAGTGGAGGAGGGAAGTGTTGAGAGGAAGGGAAAGGAAGGAAAGAAGGAAGGAAGGAAGTAGTGGAGGAGGGAAGGTGTTGAGAGGAAGGAAAGAAGGAAGGAAGGAAGTAGTGGAAGGAGGAAGGTAGGTGAAGGAAGGAAGAGAAGTAGGAAGGAAGGAAGTGTGGAAGGAAGGGAAGGAGTGTTTGAGAGGAAGGGAAGAGAAGGAAGGAAGGAAGTAGTGGAAGGAGGGAAGAGTGTTGAGAGGAAGGAAGGAAGGAAGGAAGGAAGTAGTGGAAGGAAGGAAGAGTGTTGAGAGGAAGGAAAGAAGGAAGGAAGGAAGTAGTGGAAGGAGGGAAGAGTGGAGAGAGGAAGGAAGGAAGGAAGGAAGGAAGAAGGTGGAAGAGGGGGGGAGAGGAGAAGAAGTGTGGAGGAGGAAAGGAAGAAGGAAGGAAGGAAGAGAAGTAGTGGGAAGGAGGGAAGAGTGTGAGAGAGGAAGAAGGAAGGAAGGAGTAGTGAAGGAGGAAGTAGTGGAGAGGAAGGAAGAAGGAAGGAAGGAAGTAGTGAGGAGGGAAAGAGGAGAGGAAGGAAGAGAAGGAAGGAAGTAGTGGAAGGAGATTGAGAGGAGAAAAAGAAGGAAGAGAGTGAAGGAAGTGGAAGAAGAAAGAAGAAGGAAGTAGTGGAAGGAGGGAGGAGAGGAATGAAAGCAGGAAATATAAGAGAATGAAAGGAAAGATAAAGGTTAGCAAGAAAATAAGTCAGTCAATACACAAATAACATAAATAATAAATCCGGGAACTTCCTACACCGGGGTACACACACATGCGATATCTCAGGGTCTCCTTTTATAAACACAAACACACACACACACTCAAATTAGACCAAATGAGATGAGATTTGACCCCACGAGTGTAGCTTATTTCCCGTCTATATCACAATTAGGTACACACTCACGCAAAGGCACACACACACACAGGTACACACACACAGGCACACACACACACACAGGTACACAGGCACACACACACACACAGGTACACAGGCACACACACACACACAGGTACACACACACAGGCACACACACACACACAGGCACACACACACACACAGGTACACAGGCACACACACACACACAGGTACACAGGCACACACACACACACAGGTACACAGGCACACACACACACACAGGTACACAGGCACACACACACACACAGGTACACAGGCACACACACACACACAGGTACACAGGCACACACACAGGTACACAGGCACACACACACACACAGGTACACAGGCACACACACCACACAGGTACACAGGCACAACACACACACAGGTACACAGGCACACACACACAGGTACACAGGCACACACACACACACAGGTACACAGGCACACACCACACACACAGGTACACAGGCACACACACACACACACACGGTACACAGCACACAGCACACACACAACAGGTACACAGGCACACCACAACACAGGACACAGCACACACACACAACAGGTACACAAGGCACACACACACACACAGGTACACAGGCACACACACACACACAGGTACACAGGCGCACACACACACACACAGGTACACAGGCACACACACAGGTACACAGGCACACACACACACACTCACGCAAAGGTGGCGTTGGGGTCTATGCCGGGTGAGGTGCGTGGGAGGTGGAGGATGGTCTGGGGGAGGCCGTCCTGGGACACCCACCGCTGCTCCAAGGGTTCCTGCACCTCCCTCGATGAGTCCTGCGCCATCTGGTACAGAACCTGCAACAGGTCATCACACAGATGATTACAGGGGGGAACATAACTGGCTTGATACATGGGACCATAACTGGCTTGATACACAGCCCTACAAGATGGTGAATGACTAGTAGGATAGTAAGTCAGTAGAGATAGAGGATGCATAGTAGGATAGTAAGTCAGTAGAGATAGAGGATGCATAGTAGGATAATAAGTCAGTAGAGATAGAGGATGCATAGTAGGATAATAACTGGCTTCATGAACACCTATATGAGATGGTGAATGGCTAGTAACATAATATAATAAGATAACAGTAAGCCAAGACAGTGCCTCCACAACAGGCATGGAGTGGAGGCAAGAGTGTTGTGTTCCAATACGACTATGAATGCTTTAAATTCCTGCAAATAGGAATACAAATATACTGAAATAGTGTTCATTCAAATAGAAATAAAAATACTCCATGTAAGTATTCATCAAGACTTTAGGTTGAAAAATAAATTCTTGATGTAATCGTGTAACAGGGTCCTGCCACAAGCCTGTCTGATGTCCTATGTATATGTGTAGTCATTTATAGTGGTATTTTATTGTCTTTTAATGCGATTATGCTATTTTAACTGCTAAAATTTACTTGGTGTTAAGCTACCGTAGATAACAGTGAAGTGGCCAGGACAACGTTTCTTTGTTATTTACAGACGTGTGGTGGCGTTAATAGTTACATTTGTACATCCATGATTTCAGGACAGTTAGAAGGGGCTATCTGGAGAGTCTGTGTCATTTTGTGTCTTCATCTGTGTCATATTAGGGCTATAAATGAACAAATTACAAAAATAAAACCGAGTGGCGACCTCACTATACCTACTACAGTAAAGTCGCCAGCTAGTATTTTAACCCAACAGTTGAGTCGCCACTCTGGGGAATTCAGGGAAATTAGAGGTAAAGTAAAACAAGTCTATATATATATTAGCTGCGGAAGATGCTTGGATATATAAAAATTCCTCTGCCAACGTGAAAATAAATTCTATTCAAGTTTGAAAGATCTGGCAAGTCTGCGTCCTGTCGCCCGAAAGGCTACTGTTTACTGTCTGTCATCGCGCGAAGAAAAACGTGAGAAACAAAATGCGCAACAGTTATATTTGCAGCTACAAAGCATATAACAACGCTGAAACAGGGTAGATTATACAGTCATGATATAAACTACTGTGTAACATCTTCAGTGGCACAGACACAGCAGTAGTGATGCTATAATTCGTAATATTTGGCGCCTGGCGACTTCACTGCAGGTGGCGACTTCACTGTTATCTACGGTAATTATTTTGTATAGGTTCTTTTTACTTTAAGTATTTGTATTTTATCCCCTTTTATTGCGCAAGTGGGATTTGTATCTATAGACATTATTCTAGTATTATGGGTAAGGTTTTTTTTTCTTTGTTTTGTTATGTTAAGTGTTCTTGTTTTGCAAATGTTGTTTTTTATGGTTAATATATGGACCACGGACCATGGCAACACTGCTCCATCGTATAGTTGTATTTTTTGTGGTCAATAAATATCTAATCTAATCTGTAGGGTGACAATAACCAGGGTTTCACTACTGTACTGTTGTAACTATGTGTGATGCAAACGCACTTCACATCCTTCAAAATTATAGTTCGTAACATGTCACTTTGATACTTTGCAATGCCATCAGGTGCACACTCTTGACAGACTCATCACGGCTGTGGGAACTGTAACGGTTATCATCACGACTCAGTATCACACCATATACACCGTCTGGCACACTGTTTACACGGACAGTGAATTCACCGTAACCTCCGGGAGACACCGCAGTACTGTACATGTAATATCCAGGTGGCAACAGAACAGTAGAGAATACAATAAACCCTTCATACTCGCTGGTTTCAGGCTCGCGGCTTTGATTACTCGCGGGGTTTCAACCCTTGTTTTTTTTTTTTTTTTTTTTTTTTTTTTTTTTGTCCCTCCCAATTGCTTGCTCTCTACAGGGGCTTATCCGCCCATGTATGGAGTATGTCTCACATGTTTGGGGAGGATCCACTCATACAGCTCTTCTAAACAGGGTTGAGTCAAAAGCTTTTCGTCTCATTAACTCCTCTCCTCTGACTGACTGTCTTCAATCTTTAAATCACTGCCGCAATGTTGCTTCTCTTGCTCTCCTCTACCGTTATTTTCATGCTCACTGCTTTTCTGAACTTGCGAACTGCATGTCTACCCCACTCCCGCGGCCTCGCTGCACAAGACTTTCTACTCATTCTCATCCCTATTCTGTCCATCTTCCTAATGCAAGAGTTAATCAGTATCTTTACTCTTTCATCCTTTTTACTGGTAAACTCTGGAACTCTCTTCCTGTTT
>JACEEZ010012877.1:295000-320000 GCA_016584305.1 Chionoecetes opilio
TTTTCACTAGGGTATAATATTTCCCCTGAAGATGTTTCCCTCGAGGCTTCTCTCTCTCTCTCTCTCTCTCTCCTCTCTCTCTCTCTCTCTCTCTCTCTCATTTTAAACGTAGCATTTTCTTCCCTCCTTCTTTCCTTTCTTTTTCTAGCTTATCTGCACTAACTTCTCTCTCTCTCTCTCTCTCTCTCTCTCTCTCTCTCTCTTTCTCTCTTTTCTCTCTCTCTCTCTCTCTCTCTCTCTCTCTCTCTCTCTCAGGAGAATACAATTTAATTTTGAGTTGTGGGAAAAATTCTTCTTGCGCGATATTAAAAGTTTGAGAAAGTAATTATCATTATTATTCTTCGTGGAAATATTAAAGACGGAATTATGAGAGAGAGAGAGAGAGAGAGAGAGAGAGAGAGAGAGAGAGAGAGAGAGAGAGAGAGAGAGAGAGAGAGAGAGAGAGAGAGAGAGAGAGAGAGAGAGAGAGAGAGAGAGAGCAATTGCCTCCCATCTATATACGACACTTCCATATATTTGATTTACACTCCTCCTCCTCCTCTTCTTATACTTCATCATATATCTTCTTTATTACCTCCTTCGTCTCTCTCTATTCTCATTTTATCATCTTTACTCTCTTTATTTTCTCTATTTCTGAGAGAAATGACTTGGTGAAAGATGATTAATTGGATGAGAGAGAGAGAGAGAGAGAGAGAGAGAGAGAGAGAGAGAGAGAGAGAGAGAGAGAGAGAGAGAGAGAGAGAGAGACTTTCATCTCTACAAATCAAATGAAAAACAAGCTTATTCGTGATTGGTGGATAAATTTTGTGCTGATTCGTGATTGATGGATAAATATTTAGTGCTGATTCGAGATTGGTGGATAAATATTGAGTGCTGATTCGTGATTGGTGAAGAAATTTAGTGTTGATTCGAGATTGGTGGATAAATATTGAGTGCTGATTCGAGATTGGTGGATAAATATTGAGTGCTGATTCGAGATTGGTGGATAAATATTGAGTGCTGATTCGAGATTGGTGGATAAATATTGAGTGCTGATTCGAGATTCGTGGATAAATATTGAGTGCTGATTCGAGATTGGTGGATAAATATTGAGTGCTGACTCGAGATTGGTGGATAAATATTGAGTGCTGATTCGAGATTGGTGGATAAATATTTAGTGCTGATTCGAGATTGGTGGATAAATTTAGTGCTGATTCGAGATTGGTGGATAAATATTTAGTGCTGATTCGAGATTGGTGGATAAATTTACAGTGCTGATTCGAGATTGGTGGATAAATTTAGTGCTGATTCGAGATTGGTGGATAAATTTACAGTGCTGATTCGAGATTGGTGGATAAATTTACAGTGCTGATTCGAGATTGGTGGATAAATTTACAGTGCTGATTCGAGATTGGTGGATAAATTTATAGTGCTGATTCGAGATTGGTGGATAAATATTGAGTGTTGATTCGTGATTGGTAGATAAATATAGTGCTGACTTGTGATTGGTGGATAAATTTAGTGCTGGTTCGTGATTGGTGGATAAATTTAGTGCTGATTCGTGATTGGTGGATAAATTTAGTGCTGATTCGTGATTGGTGGATAAATTTAGTGCTGATTCGTGATTGGTGGATAAATTTAGTGTTGATTCGTGATTGGTGGATAAATTTAGTGCTGATTCGTGATTGGTGGATAAATTTAGTGCTGATTCGAGATTGGTGGATAAATATTGAGTGCTGATTCGAGATTGGTTGATACATTTAGTGCTGATTCGAGATTGGTTGATACATTTAGTGCTGATTCAAGATTGGTGGATAAATATTGAGTGCTGATTCGAGATTGGTGGATAAATATTGAGTGCTGATTCGAGATTGGTGGATAAATTTAGTGCTGATTCGAGATTGGTGGATAAATTTAGTGCTGATTCGAGATTGGTGGATAAATTTAATGCTGATTCGAAATTGGTGGATAAATTTAGTGCTGATTCGAGATTGGTGGATAAATATTGTGCAGATTCGAGATTGGTGGATAAATTTAGTGCTGATTCGAGATTGGTGGATAAATATTGAGTGCTGATTCGAGATTGGTGGATAAATAGTGATGATTCGAGATTGGTGAAGAAATTTATTGCTGATTCGTGATTGGTGGATAAATTTATTGCTGATTCGTGATTGGTGGATAAATTTAGTGCTGATTCGTGATGGGTGGATAAATTTAGTGCCGATTCGTGATTGGTGGATAAATTTAGTGCTGGTTTGTGATTGGTGGATAAATTTAGTGCTGGTTTGTGATTGGTGGATACATTTAGTGCTGATTCAAGATTGGTGGATAAATATTGAGTGCTGATTCGAGATTGGTGGATAAATATTGAGTGCTGATTCGAGATTGGTGGATAAATTTAGTGCTGATTCGAGATTGGTGGATAAATTTAGTGCTGATTCGAGATTGGTGGATAAATTTAGTGCTGATTCGAGATTGGTGGATAAATTTAGTGCTGATTCGAGATTGGTGGATAAATTTAGTGCTGATTCGAGATTGGTGGATAAATTTAATGCTGATTCGAAATTGGTGGATAAATTTAGTGCTGATTCGAGATTGGTGGATAAATATTGTGCAGATTCGAGATTGGTGGATAAATTTAGTGCTGATTCGAGATTGGTGGATAAATATTGAGTGCTGATTCGAGATTGGTGGATAAATAGTGATGATTCGAGATTGGTGAAGAAATTTATTGCTGATTCGTGATTGGTGGATAAATTTATTGCTGATTCGTGATTGGTGGATAAATTTAGTGCTGATTCGTGATGGGTGGATAAATTTAGTGCCGATTCGTGATTGGTGGATAAATTTAGTGCTGGTTTGTGATTGGTGGATAAATTTAGTGCTGGTTTGTGATTGGTGGATACATTTAGTGCTGATTCAAGATTGGTGGATAAATATTGAGTGCTGATTCGAGATTGGTGGATAAATATTGAGTGCTGATTCGAGATTGGTGGATAAATTTAGTGCTGATTCGAGATTGGTGGATAAATTTAGTGCTGATTCGAGATTGGTGGATAAATTTAGTGCTGATCGAGATTGGTGGATAAATTTAGTGCTGATTCGAGATTGGTGGATAAATATTGTGCAGATTCGAGATTGGTGGATAAATTTAGTGCTGATTCGAGATTGGTGGATAAATATTGAGTGCTGATTCGAGATTGGTGGATAAATATAGTGATGATTTGAGATTGGTGAAGAAGTTTATTTCTGATTCGATTGGTGGATAAATTTATTGCTGATTCGTGATTGGTGGATAAATTTAGTGCTGATTCGTGATGGGTGGATAAATTTAGTGCTGATTCGTGATTGGTGGATAAATTTAGTGCTGGTTTGTGATTGGTGGATAAATTTAGTGCTGGTTTGTGATTGGTGGATACATTTAGTGCTGATTCGAGATTGGTGGATAAATTTACAGTGCTAGTTTGTGATTGGCTGTCACGGCGAGGGTGCTGAGTGCTGATTGGTGGAGAGGAAAAGGTGTTACCGTCAACAACACTATAGTCGCCAGTGCACTAATGTCGCCAGGCGCCATATATTACGCAAGTTAGCATCACTACAGATTTGTATGTGCCACTGAAGAGACATACACAGTAGTTTATATTATGTACCTGTCTTCAGTGGCACATACAAGGCTGTAGCGATGCTAACATTCGTAATATATGGCGCCTGGCGACATTAGTGCAATGGCGACTATAGTGTTGTTGATGGGACAGTGCTAGCTCGTGATTGGCTGAGAGTGAAGGGGACTCACAAATATGCTGCTCCTATTTGTTGTCGTGTACCAGGCTTCGGATCTCTGCAAGATAGTGGTGGTGGTGGTGGTGATATGAACTACTTTCCTAACTACACTGCGTAATTCAAGGGTATTCATGTTATCATCTACTAAGATTACGAAAATGGTCTAGTAATAGTAGTAGTAGTACGTAATAGTGGTAGTAGTAGTAGTAGTGGTAATAGTAGTAGTGGTAATAATAGTAGTAGTGGTAATAGTAGTAGTAATAGTGGTAGTAGTAGTAGTAGTGTTAATAGTAGTAGTGTTAATAGTAGTAGTGTTAATAGTAGTAGTAGTAGTAGTAGTAGTAGTAGTAGTAGTAGTTATATACTTCTTATAGTAATAGCAGTTTTACGTACCAACAAAATTCGTGATGGTAATAAAAGTATAGTAGTAGTAGTAGTAGTAGTAGTAGTAGTAGTGGAAGTAGTCGTAATAGTAATAGTAGTAGTAGTGGTAGTAGTCGTAATAGTAGTAGTAGTAGTAGTAGTAGTAGTAGTCGTAATAGTAGTAGTAGTAGTAGTAGTAGTCGTAATAGTAGTAGTAGTAGTCGTAATAGTAATAGTAGTAGTAGTAGTAGTAGTAGTAGTAGTAGTAGTAGTAGTAGTAGTAGTAGTAATAGTAGTAGTAGTAGTAGTAGTAGTATAGTAGTAGTAGTAGTAGTAGTAGTAGTAGTAGTAGTATAGTAGTAGTAGTAGTAGTCATAATAGTAGTAGGTAGTAGTCTGCTGTCAAAATGCAACAACAACAACAATTTCAACAACAACGAAAATCACTACAAATTTTCCTTCTCTTATCAAATTTATCAACAAACATTATTTTCACCACCACCACCACTAGCTACAATAATTGACTACTACTACTACTACTACTACTACTACTACTACTATGATTAAACGCAGTCTCGTAATATAATTTCATTTTAGGATTTTGTAGGGCTCTCTCTCTCTCTCTCTCTCTCTCTCTCTCTCTCTCACACACACACACACACACACACATTACTTTTTCATTTCCAATAACATAATGAAAAAAATAATAACAATAATAACGATAATAATAATAATAATAACAATAATAAAAACATCATAGCAACTCATAATAATAATAATAATAATAATAATAATAATAATAATGAAAGAAAACGTGACGCGGGAGCACTATTGAAGGGGGGACAACGGTAGCTTGACCCAACACGCCACAGCACAGCCTAGCCTACACTACAGAGGGAATATGTAGCAATGCAGCCTTGAACACAACACACAGAGAGACAGAACAGAACAACCAAACAGCAGAACAAACGGAGAAACTGGCATACATACACACACGGAAACAATAGCGTACATAGACATAGACGTACGTACAAACATACGTACACACACACACGATGCGTTAATTAGCTAGCTTTAAGGAAAAACCAAAAGCGAATTTAAAAGATCGAGAAATTAGGAAAAAACAAATAAACTAATGCTTTTTATACATATCTTGGTTTTTTTTATCTATTCTTTTTTTACCGTAGACAACACTATAGTCGCCAGTCACTCGCCACTGCACTAATGTTGGCCTTAACAATATATTGCGAATTTTAGCATCACCACTGATTTGTATGTGCCACTGGAGATGATGCACAGTAGTTTATATTATGTACATCACACTACATGTCTTCAGTGGCACATGACAGTCTGTAGTGATGCTAAAATTCGTAATATATTGTGCCTGGCGACATTAGTGCAGTGGCAAGTGACTGGCGACTATAGTGTTATCTACGGTAGTTGAATTATTTTCTTTTATACTTTTTTGTCTTACTTGCTGTCAAAGAATAGTTATGTATACTATATAACTTACGTTGTGACTTTTTTTGTAACACACGGTGACCAGCTTGCTGCCTGGCGCCTGAAAACAATTTAACGGGGCACTATTTAAAACACCTCAGCCTTCCATCTTATCTAGGCATTCATCCTTATAGCCTATTTCCATCCGATTCTTCCATTGATTTCATCCGTCTACTATTTTTTCAGCATTACAACCTATTTTCATTAGATCTTAAGCATTAATTTCATTCATCTAGGTACAAACTTTTCAACTTTTTTTTTTTTTTTATCATATTTCCGATTGATTGTTCTATTAATTCAATTCAACTAATAATTTTTCATCTTTCCATCCTATCTTCTATTTCATTCATTCATATATTTTTTCCTACAATCCCATTTTCGTCTTTTTCTTATATATACGTACTTCAATTTTATATCTTTAACTTTACAATAAACTTTACATCCTTTTAGACTATATTTGCAGTAAATACATAGTAATAAACCTGAGTTCTAAGATTCAAGACTGTAGTATTGACTTCTATTTCTACATCCTCCTCCTCGTATTTAGTACAGTGTGTTCAGTTGGCTATTTTTCCTCCTCCTCGTATTTAGTACAGTGTGTTCAGTTGGCTATTTTTACATAACCTTGTATCATTCTGCCCAACCCTGCTTTTCCTTTCATTCACTAGCCAGTTTCTATCTCCTATGTTTTCTATCTCCTATCTATGTATCTATGTTTTCTATCTCCTATCTATGTATCTATGTTTTCTATCTCCTATCTATGTATCTATGTTTTCTATCTCCTATCTCTCCGATCTACGTTTCTATCTATAAAAATCTCTATGCCTTCTAATTTGGTTTTCTTTATTTTTATCCTTAGCTTTTTACCGTAGCTAACAGTCAAGTCGCCACCTGCAATAATGTCGCCAGGCGCCATATATTACGAATTATAGCATTACTACTGATTTGTGTGTGCCACTGAAGATGATACACAGTAGTTTATATCATGACTGTATAATCTACTCTGTTTCAGCGTTGTTTTATGCTTTGTATCTGCGAGTATATACGGTTTCAAATTTCACTACGCGTTTTTTTTCGGGCGACGACGACGGCGGGAGGACACTCAGTAAAATAAACACTGGTAGATGGCGACTTTTTTGTTGGTAGCCACTTTGTAGATATTCTTGTAATTTGTTCATTTATAGCCATACTATGACACAGATGAAGACACAAAATGACAGACTCTCCAGATAGCCCCTTCTAACTTTCCTGAAATCATGGATGTAGAAATGTAACTATTAACGCCACCACACGTCTATAAACCGAAAAAAAAATTGTCCTGGCGACTTTACTGTTATCTACGGTAAAAACTCTCCTCCTCTGTTTCATTCTTTAATTTCAACTTTTCCCAAACTTTAAAAAACTTTTCTTTCAATCTAATTATAAAATCATTTTTCTCTCTCTCTCTCTCTCTCTCTCTCTCTCTCTCTCTCTTTCTCTCTCTCCACAATTATCATCTTTTAATCAATATCGATTTCATAACTATTTTTATCAGTAATTTCAGTTGTAGGTAAATTCTTCTTTAAATTCATTCTCTCCGTTAATTTCTATACAATATTTCTCCTTATACATAATGTTCCGTTTCTTTACATTTTTGAAACATTTTTATCTCCATTCGTCTATTAGAAAATTTCATAGATTTGTCTTTTTCGTCCAATTGGTATTATAATTATGTCTATATTTACATTTATACTTTTGGTTTCTGTCCTTAATCTCGCTCTTTCGTACATGTAAATGATAATAATAACAGTAACAATAATAATAATAACAGTAACAATAATAATAATAGCAGTAATAATAATAATAAAAATAATAACAATAATAATAACACTAGTAGGGTAAAGGAATCTATGAATACAACATGGCGGCTCCTCAACGATATCCAAGTTTACATCAATTATTCCCGCCTTTCCCTGCCTTCCCAAGTGAATACATTGATGCATGCACACCGAATCAGAATCAAGCACATCAACTACTGAATTAATTGATGGGCGTCTCAGCTGTGGGGGGGGGGGGGGGGGATACATAAATATATATATAAGCAAATATATGAAAATCAAGTGAGTCGCAAATTTTCACGGTAATCTTCACAGACAGACGTGAATGCTAATATAAACGCGTCCTGATTGGTTTTCGCGACTGTGTGGAGGCTATAGTCTATTTTTTTTATTATGGTCAAAATGTACTAAGGAAGCCACGCCCCCTGCCTGCCCTGCTATTCTACGGGGCAGCTGATTGGTGCATTCCTCGTATCATCACTACCAATCACAATATCTTCACTACTTAACAGCGGCGTGACCACTGGACAGAGCAATCTTCACTACACAGGGATTTTTGATTTTGTCACCCTCTGTAGTGAAGATTGCTGTCCAGTGGTCACGCCGCTGTTAAGTAGTAAGATATTGTGATTGGTAGTGATGATACGAGGAATGCACCAACCAGCTGCCCCGTAGAATAGAAGGGGAGGCAGGGGGCGTGGCTTCCTCACTGCATTTTGACCATAATAACAAAAATAGACTGTAGTCATTGGCTGATTGCTTCAGGATCCTCCGCAGCGATGACATCTGGTGTGTTGAAGTCGGAATGACTCTTAGAATTCAATTCACGAGAAGGATCCGGTGGTGGATTGAGGCAGGATGAAGTGTTTTCAATATACTGAGCTTGCTTGTACAATAATGGCTGAGAACAAGAAAGGCCAATGTCACAAATCTATGTTGTGAGAAAAATGCATTTGAAATATTGCATCCTTCATCATGGCATCAGGTAATAGCAGCAGATGAAAGATTTTTTTTTCAGTAATGACTTAGATTATAAGCTATCATTTCTTGCCATGATAGATACATACATTGCCAGTTCGGTGGTGGACTTATCTAAAATTACCCATTATTTGACATTGGCCCTTCTAGTTGTCAGCCCTAGAATTTATTTATTTATCGAAAAATGTAAATACGTGAAGTGTTGTTGTGAGGAATATTCAGCTTTGATAATAAATTTGGAGAAAAAAATTATCATACACTTTGAAAAATAGTTCCACTGTTTTTTGGAAACAAAAAAAAAATCGAATTGCCAATTTTTTTTCCAGCTAGAAATCCGGCCCCTAATTGTGACAAACTTATCCTAAAATATCATACATTTACGCTAACTACAATAACTTGACGTAACAAAATAAAATACATACTTTTATAAGGGGAAAATTTGACCAAAGAAAGAATTTAACACCACACACACACACACACACACACACACACACACACACACACACACACAAAATAAGGAAAATCGACTTCATCCAAAATTTCGTGGAAGCTAAAAAAAAAAAAAAATCGCAAACTTTTCCTGGCAGGTGATTGGGCAATGGCGAGGCTGCCGTCCCACCTTCAGGCAATCACGTCAGTCTTCATCAGTACATAGAGTTGATTGGGGAAGGAGGCGGGGGAGGCGGGGGAAGGGGAGGGGATGGGGAGAAGGGGGAAAGGGGGGGGGTAACCAGGAACAGCGGATTTAAGACTTTCGAGACACTTTTCAAATCATTGGAGTTACTGAGTAGGGGAAGTGGGTACATCTAGGTGGGGGGGGGGAAGGGACGTTACCTGGATATTACTAGGGGACATTTAACATTAATTCAGTCAGTCAGTAAGTAGTCAGTAATATAATCAGTCAGTCAGTCAGTCAATATTACTAGGGGAGATTTAACATTAATTCAGTCAGTCAGTCAATCAGTCAGTAAGTAGTCAGTAATATAATCAGTCAGTCAGTCAGTCAGTCATATACTAAAGTTTAAAAAAAGCTAGCAGTTAAAGAGCGAAAGTCACGATAAGAGAGAGAGAGAGAGAGAGAGAGAGAGAGAGAGAGAGAGAGAGAGAGAGAGAGAGAGAGAGAGAGAGAGAGAGAGAGAGAGAGAGAGAGAGAGAGAGAGAGAGAGAGAGAGAGAGAGAGAGATTTCTATCCAGGGTCGTGGAGAAAATATGCATTATGAAATGGAGGCTCTCAAAATAATAATAATAATAATAACAATAATAATAATAATAATAATAATAATAATAATAATAATAATAATAATAATAACAATAATAATAATAATAATAATAATAATAATAATAATAATAATAATAATAATAAATTTCGTTGCATATTCTTTTTAAATCTCTTTCTATCATTGTTACAAAAGAATATAAAATGTGGAAGTTTTTTTTCCTTTATATTTTTCTTACATTTTTCTCATCACTGAAAAAATAAAATAATACTTCACATAATAGGCGAAAAAAAAAAAAAAAAAAAAAAAAAAAAAAAAAAAAAAAAAAGTTTGATAATATAAAAAAATAAAAAAAAGTAAAATAAAAGAAATAAAACAGCTCACTAGATCAAAATAGCTTGGAAATAAAATAAATAAAATAAAACTAAGGAAAGAAAAATAAGGAATAAAATACACACCAGAGAAAAGAGATAGAGAAATACACACACACACACACACACACACACACACACACACACACACACACACACACATACACACACACACACCACACAGTCCCACAGTCACACACACACAGACCCTCCCCCCCCCCCCCCACACACACAGGAAATACAATTAATGTAAAAAATAACTAGATGAATTCAACTAGATAAATACACACACACAGACACACACACACACACACACACACACACACAGACAGACAGACAGACAGACAGACAGACACACACACACACACACACACAGTCCCACACACACACACACACACAGTCACAGACACACAGTCACACACACACACACAGACAGACAGACACACACACACACACACACAGACACACACAAAAACAAATACACAAAAAAGTTAGAACAAAAAAACAAAAAATAAGTTAGAACACACACACACACAGACACACACACACACCAGACAACATACACACACAGACAGACACAGACACACACACACACCCACACTCACCATGGCGTGTGGCTGGGCTAGTGTGGGCGGGGGTGATGGCGGGGGGCGTGTGTTGAGGCCTAGGGGACGCACGGACGCCCGCACGGTCACGTTGCCAGTGACGGGGGCGCCGGAGGAGTAGTTAGCGGTGACCACGCCCACTAAGTAAGGGGCGTCGCCAGCCAGGAAGGGAGGGGTGGTGACCTGAACCTGTGGGGGGGTGAAGGAGAGGGAAGTAGGGGGGAGGGGGGGAGAGAGAGAGGGTGGAGGGAGAGAGAAGAGAAGAGAGAGAGGGAGAGAGAGAGAAGGGAGAGAGAGTAAGGGGGTAGAGTGGGGTGAGGAGAGGAGGAGAGAGGTAGGGGGGGGGGAGGGAGGGGGGGGAAGGGAGAGAGGGGAGAGGGATGGAAGGAGAAGAGAGGGTAGGGGGGGGGTAAAAGGGAGAGAAGGGATGGGAGAGAGGGATGGGAGAGGGAAGTAGGGGGGAGAGGGAAAGGGGAAGGTAAGGTAAACAAAGGGAGAGAAAGGGAGGGGGGGAGGGGAGGGGGAGAGGGAGAGGGAAGAAGGAGGGGGGAAGTAAGGGGGGAGGGGGAAGTAGGTAGGAGGGGGGTAAGTAGGTAGGAGGGGGGAGGGATTTTTAAAGGTAAGGGAGAATAAAAAATTAAAAGTTAAGGTAAACAAAGGGGGAGGAAGGGGAGGGGGTTAATGGGAGGGGGGAAAGAGCAGGGGGGGAAGGGGGAAGAGCGGGAGGGGTTAAGGGGAGGGGGGAGGAGGGGGGGAGGAAAGGGGAAATAAAGGAATACATGAGTTAATTTAAAGGGTAAGAGAGAGAGAGAGAGAGAGAGAGAGAGAGAGAGAGAGAGAGAGAGAGGAGAGAGAGAGAGAGAGAGAGAGAGATTAATATTCCAATATTAACACGAGGCTGCTTGTAGGACATTTTATTTCCTCTCTCTCTCTCTCTCTTCTCTCTCTCTCTCTCTCTCTCTCTCTCTCTCTCTCTCTCTGATATTATTTTCTTCCTCTCTCTGTCCAACGCAAATAATTTCTACCTTGTTATGCTTCTGCTTCCTCCTCTTCCTCCTCCTCCTCCTCCTCCTCCTCTTCTTCCTCTTCCTCCTCCTCCTCTTAAGTAGGTGATTAACACAGACAAACGAGGAGCTAATTTTCACTTACAGACGAGAATTAGTATTAAGCAAAAGAAAGAAGAGGAAAAGGAGCAGATTAAAATTTGTCGATAAATGAAAACAAACGATCAAAAAATATACCCTACTTGAAAATAATCCTAAATTACCTTAAAATTCACCTTAAATTACATAATACATTACCTTACAAAATCCTGTCACCCTGAAAATGAAACTATATACACTCTACCTAAAAACTACCCTACGTCACCCTATTTAGTACCCTTAATTTACCCTAATAATACATTTAATTACTTGTCACCCTAAAAAATCTGTTAATTACACCCTAAAATAATTATTCTTACCGAAAAAATTCACCTTACCTCAGAGCGCGGCCTTAAATAAATGTCACCCTAAAAAATTTCCCCCAAAACAATCCTACCCTAGATAATCCCACCCCAAATATCACCCTAAAAAATCGACCCCCCAAAAAATCACCGTAAAAATGTTTCACCCCAAAAAATCACCCTAAAAAAATCTTCCTAAAAAATCACCTTAAAAAATCACCTTAAAAAATCACCCCCTAAAAAATCACCCTCTAAAAAATCACCTTAAGAAATCACCCCCTAAAAAATCACCTTAAAAAATCACCCCCTAAAAAATCACCTTAAAAAATCACCCCCCTAAAAAATCACCCCTTAAAAAATCACCCCCCTAAAAAATCACTTTAAAAAATCACCCCCTAAAAAATCACCCCCCTAAAAATCACCTTAAAAAATCACCCCTTAAAAAATCACACCCCTAAAAAATCACACCCTTAAAAAATCACCCCTTAAAAAATTCAAATCCCTTAAATTAACCATAGAAAAATGAGACACCCTAAAAAAATCGCCCCCCTAAAAAATCAACCTTTAAAAATCCAAATCCCATAAATTAACCCTAGAAAAATGCCACCCAAACAAAAATAAACTTAAAAAAATCACCCTTCATAAATCACTATATAGAACCACCCAGAAAAATTACACCCTAAAAATATATGCCTAAGAAATCCCCGTGAAAAAATTCCCCAACCCCAAAAATTCACTAGTTCCCCCGTTACCTCAAAGCGCGGTAGGCCTAATAAATTATAATAGCCTAATAAAGCCTAGCCAAATAAATCATAACAATAAAAACATCCCCCATGAAAAAAAATATCATTATCATTGTTGTTATTATTACTTTATATCTATCGGCATATATCATCATTTAACTGGTATACTAAGTCAGTCTCTCTCTCTCTCTCTCTCTCTCTCTCTCTCTCTCTCTCTCTCTCTCTCTCTCTCTCTCTCTCTCTCTCTCTCTCTCTCTCTCCCTAGGTAAACAAAAATCACAAAAAAACATCCTTAATTCCCGAAAATTACAATAAAATTCACCCAATCACCTACGTTACCGTAAAATTCATCTTACGTTACCTTAAACTGCCCTACCATTACCCTTAAATAAAATCACCCTATATATATTATGTATAGTCCCCCCTTACCTCAAAGCGCGGCAGGGTGAACCTCTCCACGTGGAAGGAGTGTTGGGTGAAGGTGTTGGTCGCCTCAACCCGGATCACCCACTTGCCATAGTCCGGTTCCTCGCTCAGGGGGAACTCCAGGGATACGGGGCCCTCGCGACACTGCGGGGAGAGAGAGGGGGTGTGTGAGAGTGGGAGTTGGGGGTGTAGTGGGGGAGTGTGAGTGGGAGTTGGGTGGGTGGGGAGTGTGAGAGGAGTGGAGGGGGGGGGTGTGAGGTGTGGGTGGAGGGAGGGAGGGGAGTGTGGAGGGAGGGGGGGGAGTGTATGAGTGGGAGTTGGGGTGGGGAGGGGTGTGGGGTGTGAGAGGGGAGTGTGAGGGGAGTGTGTGAGTGGGAGTTGGGGTGGGGAGTGTGTAGGGTGTGAGAGGAGGGAGGGGAGGGTGTGGGGAGTGTAGGGAGTGGGATTGGAATGTTTTGTGTTGTCTGGAGATTTGGCCTCGTTTTGTCGCGTGTGTTTTCTATAGATTAAGCGAGGTGTGTGTGTGTGTGTTGTGTATGTGCCGGATAGGTGGCGTGATTTTGGGCAGTGTTTGAGTGGGGATTGAAGCTATTATGAGATGAGGATATTTTTTGATTCTGGTGTTGGGGGTTTTGGGGAAGTGTGGGGTTGGGAGTTGGGGCTGATGTGGGTGATGAGTTGAGTTGGGGTGTAATGGGGGGGTGATGGGGTTGGGGGTGATGGGTGAGTGAGGGTGGGGGTGATGGGTGGGGATAGTGGGGGGTGTGATGGGTAGTTGGGGTGTAGTGGGAGTGGGAGTGTGGGTTGGGGTGTAGTGGGGAGTGTGAGTGGGTTGGGGGGTGATGGTGAGTGGTGAGTGTGGGGTGGGGTGAGGGTAGGCGTGTAATACATGTGATTCAGGGTAGAAGGGGCTGTGGAGAGTGTAGTTTTCAACCCCCAAACATTGTGCCGAGAATCCCCCCTGCCTCGTGGAGATAATCCCCTCCGACATTTTGCCCTATTATCTATCCTATAAAACGAATTTGGCAAAGGAAATAATGTCAGTCAAACTAACCTCAACTAACCTAACCTAAACCACAGCCATGGTTTGGGTCAGTGTTTCGTGAGCATACATGTATCAAATTATCCAGGGGCAAAGCCACAGGAAACTGTTAGCCAGCCTATATCTTTTCGTATAGCTGGCAAAAAGCAGTGGGAGCAGCCCCCTGCTGCCTGCTATTCTACGGGCATTTGGCATCCTATGATCACACTAACCACAATACTACCTACCAACAGGCTTGACATGGTACGAGCATACACTACAAGGGTGATACAAGGAAATTCCATGTAGTGAAATGCTTTCATGTCAGCCTTTGTTATCATGAAAATGGTGAGGTAGAGATCACAGACTGCACCTAATCTAGGCAGCTGCATAGCGGCAGTCCGGGATGGCATCCGACTGCATTTGACCATTAACAAAAGTGGACCTAGTGAGGAATATTCCAGGGGGATTATTTTAGGGGAATTCCAGGTGGGGAATATGTTAGGGGGAATATGTCCAGGGGGATATGTAGGAGGAATATGACATGGGGGAAATATGAGGGAGGAATATGACCAGGGGAATAGATAGGGGGGAATTGGACCAGGGGATATGTCAGGGAGAATATACCAGAGTGGGAATATGTTAGGGGGAATGATATGGACATGGATTCACGGGGAAATATGTTGGGAAGTAATGAAATGAAAAAAGGGGGAAAAGAAAGGGAATTGTGTAAATTGTGATTTGATTGGAATTGGGTTGTGTGTTGTGTGCTGTGTGTGTTGTGTGTGGTGTGTGGTGTGTGTGGTGTTGTGTAATTGTGTGTGTTGTTGTGTGTGTGTGTGTGTTATTCACCCCCCCATGGTCTTGTCCACGCGAGCGGCTCGCGATCGCCAGTTTTCACCCTCTCAGTGCGAGATTGGAGCTCATTATTACCGATCTTTGGGCAATGCTGGGACCTCACACACCACACACCCCCATCCCCTTACTCAAGGGGGACAGTAACCGCCCGAATTTGTCAGTGAAAAATCCCCGGGAGCGCGAGGATTCGAACCGCCTACCCACAGAATGGGAGCCCGGTAAAACTATGATGAAATAGACAGCCAGACATACAGACATACATCCACCTGACAGACAGACATACATCCACCTGACAGACACACAGACATACATCCACCTGACATACTTACAGACATCCACCCACCTGACATACAGACATACATCCACCTGACAGACACACAGACATACATCCACCTGACATACTTACAGACATCCACCCACCTGACATCCATACATACATCCACCTGACATACTTAGACATCCACCCACCTGACATCCATACATACATCCACCTGACATACTTACAGACATCCACCCACCTGACATCCATACATACATCCACCTGACATACTTACAGACATCCACCCACCTGACATCCATACATACATCCACCTGACATACTTACAGACATGCACCCACCTGACATCCACACCTGACATCCACCTGACATACTTACAGACATACACACCTGACATACATACATACAGACACACACCTGACATCCATCATACATCCACCGACTCTACAGACAGCACCCACCTGACATCCAACTGACATCCACTGACATACTACGACATCCACCTGACATCTCATACGACCACGCTGAAACACCGTACGCACAGCACCCCGAGGACTCAGTATGAGACGTCACGAGTACTCAGACATGCACCGCCGAGTCCAAGCACCACGCGAAACGTAAGCAAGAACCGGAAAGTAGATTAGTAGACGTAAAGATGATGGAAAGTGAATAGAAGTATGGAAAGTATAAGAGTAAGAAATGATGAAAGTATGGAATAGTAGAAGTAAGAAAAGGAAAGTAGTTAGTAGTATATAGAAATATGGAAAGTATGGAAAGTAGAAAGTAACAAAAGTAGGGTTAGGATTAGTAGTAAGAAATTATGAAAAAGTATGGAAAGTAGAAAGTAAGAAAAGAAATTATGATTAGTAGTAAGAAATGATGGAAAGTATGGAAAGTAGAAAGTCAGAAAAAAAGTAGCGTTAGTAGTAAGAAATGATGGAAAAAGTATGGAAAGTAGAAAGTAAGAAGAGTAAGTACATTTAGTAGTAAGAAATGATGGAAAAGTATGGAAAGTAGCAAGAAAAAAGTATGATTAGTAGTAAGAAATTATGAAAAGTATGGAAAGTAGAAAGTAAGAAAAGAAAGTACAGTTAGTAGTAAGAAATGATGGAAAAGTATGGAAAGTAGAAAGTAAGAAAAGAATGTACAGTTAGTAGTAAGAAATGATGGAAAAGTATGGAAAGTAGAAAGTAAGAAGAGTAAGTACATTTAGTAGTAAGAAATATGGAAAAAGTATGGAAAGTAGAAAGTAAGAAGAGTAAGTACATTTAGTAGTAAGAAATGATGGAAAAAGTATGGAAAGTAGAAAGTAAGAAGAGTAAGTACATTTAGTAGTAAGAAATGATGGAAAAAGTATGGAAAGTAGAAAGTAAGAAGAGAAAGTACATTTAGTAGTAAGAAATGATGGAAAAAGTATGGAAAGTAGAAAGTAAGAAAAGTAGTTAGTAGTAAGAAATGATGGAAAAGTATGGAAAGTAGAAAGTAAGAAAAGTAGTTAGTAGTAAGAAATGATGGAAAAAGTATGGAAAGTAGAAAGTCAGAAAGAAAAGTAGCGTTAGTAGTAGTAGTACGAAATGATGGAAAAGTATGGAAAGTAGAAAGAAAAAAAAGTAGTTAGTAGTAAGAAATTATTGAAAAAGTATGGAAAGTAGAAAGCAAGAAAAGAAAAGTAGCGTTAGTAGTAACAAAGTAGCAGGAAAGTAGGATTTAGTTTTCCTTTCCTTACTCCTCCTGTCTGTCTGTGTGTGTGTACGGGTAGGGGGTTCGAGGACATGGGAGTTAGGGCTTTGTATATTTTTTTATACTTACTTACTAACTTTTAAATAACACAGAAAGATAATAAGTATAGACGGTATTACACGGGATGAATTTGTTCAGTGAGCAACAGACTATCGCTGAGCAACTTTGGCGCGCTGCTCCGGGCAATGCCCCAGGGTGGTGATGTAGCACTGACGAACAGTCTGTGACAGCATACACAGCGGCTGGCGGTGGTGCTGTGCTCCAACAGGCCAGGGCAGGACGTGCATAAGCTTTGTCTTTGCCTAACACTTGTTTTGTTAGCGGTAGGTTTGTGTTGGTTCTGTATTTTGTTTATAAATTATCAATAAAAACCCGTATTCAAGAATGCCATTATGAGACGCTCATAGAATATGCAATAAACTTGTCACTCTTCGCCATTAATATTTTTCTCGAACATTTTACATTTGGAGAAAATCAATAGAGCGGAATTTAATTCGCTTTCTTGCTATATTTGTTTTCTGATAAATGAATTAGCAGCAATGCATAATTGCGTTAACTAAATACATAACATCATGAAATCGGTAATTTCGTACTTAATATATGTTTATCAGTATAAAAGATATATTGTTATCTTCGGAAATGTTTGTTCTATAATATTATCAAATAAAAAACCGTAAAACAGACTAAAAAAAGGCCATTATGAGACTCACAAGAATATGTATGAACTTTAACTCTTCGCCATTTAATATTTTGCTCAAAAACATTTTACATGGAGAATATCAATAGAAGCGGAATTTAATTAGCTTTCCATTGCTATATTTCGTTTTTTGATAAATGAATTAGAACCATACATAAATTAGCGTTAACTAACAAAAAGTCATGAAATCGGTAATTTTTCCCGTTTGATGATGTTATTTATTTAGTTAACGCTAATGTATGTATGGTTCTAATTCATTTATCAGAAAACAAAATATAACAATGGAAAGCTAATTAAATTCCACTTCTATTGGTATTCACCATGTAAAATGTTTGCGAGTAAAATATTAAATGGCGAAGAGTTTAAGTTCATGCATATTTCTTGAGAGTCTCATAATGGCATTTCTTTAGTGTGTTTTACGGTTTTTTATTTGATAATATTATAGAACAAACATTTCCAAAGATAACAGTATATCTTATACCGCCCGTACATCCTCACATGCTGAAAGCTCGGCTCCTACTGACTCGCGGAGCAGACTCTGCTACTGACGTCACGTCCATCCCGCGCTCCCAGGCGCAGGCTTTTACATAGAGAAGGCTTTGGCAATGCTCCCAGGGTGGTGGTGGTGGTGAGCACTGACTGAACAGTCTTGTGCACAGCAATAACACAGCGGCTGGCGGTGGTGCTGTGCTCCATAACACAGTCCAGGGCAGGCGTGCCATAAGCTTTGTCTTTGGCTAACACTGTGTTTTGTTAGCGGTGGTTTTGTTGGTTCTGTATATTTGTAAATTAATGTAAATTATAAACAATGGTTTTCAAGGAATGTATTATTCGAAGTATAAATAAATGTTAATGAATTTGTCAGGCCTATTATGTCTTAATTTATGTGTTTTCACATATTTAAGTATTCAAAGAGTTTTGGCACAAAATATGTTTACAATAAATAATAATATCGCTTCTTTTTATATCATGCATCACTCATCGCTCAATGAGCAGAAATGCTGAGCAGAAATAGCTGAGTAATTCCCCATTTACTCACGGAAACAGGGTTGCTGTGACCAAAATGCTCACGATAGTTTGCTCAATGACCAAAATCGTCACCGTGTAAAACGTGTAGCACCGCCTGTAGTACTTATTAACTTTCTGTGCTATTTAAAAGCTGAAAGAAAATAAGAGCGTGTTTAGTTATCTCTTTCTGTTTCTCATATTTGCTTACTCTCTGTATTAGTAGGGGATTAAAATATGTTAAGTGGGGTTAGCATTCTCTCTCTCTCTCTCTCTCTCTCTCTCTCTCTCTCTCTCCTCTCTCTCTCCTCTCTCTCTCTCTCTCTCTCTCTCTCTCTTGCACACTCAATTTTTACACTGGCACACAAAATAACGAAGTCACCATGCACACACACACACACACACACACCCACATCGCCGCGCTTATAGATGGGTTTATCCGTCTGCACCAGCACCGTGGCCCCGCGCGGCGAGAAGGCGAGGGCCGTCTGGTTCACGAAGGAGGACCCCGTGAGGCTGCCGATCTCATTGCCCTCCAGCCGCAGCCTGTACCGGCCCCTGCTGGCCCCCCGCGGCACCTGTGTGAAGGCGTTAAGGGTGTTAGGTGAGGTGGTGGTGGGGGGGGGGAGGGAGGGGTAGTAGTAGGAGTGGTAATAGTAGTAGTAGTAATAGGAGGAGGAGGAGGAGGAGGAGGAGGAGGAGGAGGAGGAGGAGGAGGAGGAGTAGTAGGGAGGAGGAGGAGGAGGAGGAGGAGGAGGAGGAGGAGGAGGACGAGTAACAGAGAGAGAGAGAGAGAGAGAGAGAGAGAGAGAGAGAGAGAGAGAGAGAGAGAGAGAGAGAGGAGAGAGAGAGAGAGAGAGAGAGAGAGAGAGTGTGTAAGGAAGGAAGGAAGAAAGAAAGGAAGGAAAGAAAGAGAAAGAAAGGAGAAATAGAAAGAAAGAGAGAGAAAGATAAAGGGAGAAAGAAAGAGAAGGAAGGAAGGTAGGAAGGAAAGAGATAAAGAAAGGCGAGAGAGAGAGAGAGAGAGAGAGAGAGAGAGAGAGAGAGAGAGAGAGAGAGAGAGAGAGAGAGAGTATTAATCAATGGTATGTTCATTATTTGAAGAAAAAAATCATTCACGTGATATAAATGAAGAAAAAAAATTATGATAAAGTTAAAGTTCAATTGTTAGAAAAAGTACAATGCTATTATGATCCATTAGTATTATTAATTGTAGCATTATACTAACATTAGCACTATCATTATTATTATTATCATTATTATTACTACCGTAGATAACAGTCAAGTCGCCACCTGCAGTGATGTCGCCAGCCGCCATATATTACGAATTCGAGAGAACTGGAACCCAAAATGCCAGGGGTCGCTGGCAGTTTTAACTCACTTTTTTGATAATAAGTTGGTCTACTGGAAAACAAAATATGGGCTTATTCCACTGCACTTAAAACACACAAGTATAATATTAAGAACGATTTTCTTCTATATGTATATTGTATAGAAGCCTGATTCTGTAAAACATTGTATATAACCAAATAACCAAGTAGGTTATAGTTGAGGAGACGATGGAAATGTTACTCTAGGATATTATATAGTCAATAACGAATGTTTAGAAGTTATCTATACCTAGGCAGTCATATTTTCCTGTTATTATTGTGTATCAATCAGATAGAAAGCCTGGAAGTGCAATGAGTCGACACGTGAAGTCGCAATGTTTTGATTCAATCTTCCCGCCACAATCTCCCCGCCACCACTTCCCGCCGCGGCGTGTCGCCTCCACAATTATAACCTACATTGTCGCAGCAACAGGCCGATTTCGGCATTCTTTATTCTTCGTTTTTCCAAGGCATTGCTTATTGTATTTTGACAAGCGTTTGCCAGACGCAGCAGTACTGTCTTAGAAAACAGTGTGAACATCGCCCAAATTTTACATGCCACAATATACATGTAAAAAATATATTAAGCTTTGCTACTCGAGGCGAGTAATTTGCATTAAATTGCTATTATAGAACGTTCCATCGTAATGCATGTCATCCATATAATTAGTAGAACAACAGAAGAACTATATTTTTTGGTATTCAGATGCGGTGCATCAATGTTTATCGCGAAATTAATTTATGAAAAATATTAGTCGCGGAGCCAAAACACAGTAGACCAACCTTTGAGTTAAAACTGCCAGCGACCACTGGCATTTCTCGAGTTTCAGATCATTGGAATTATAGCCTCACTACTGCTGTGTCTGTGCCACTGAAGATGATACACAGTAGTTTATATCATGACTGTATAATCTACCCTGTTTCAGCGTTGTTTTATGCTTTGTATCTGCAAGTATATACGGTTTCAAATTTCGCTACGCATTTTTTTTTCGGGCGACGACGACAGCGGTACGACACTCAGTAAATAAACACTAGATGGCGACTTGACTGTTGGTAGCCACTTTGTAGATATTTTTGTCATTTGTTCCTTTATAGCCCTAATATCACACAATGAAGACACAAAATGACAAGACTCTCCATGATAGCCTTCTAACTGTCTGAATCATGGATGTATAATGTAAGTATTAACGCCACCACACGGCTGTAAACAGCAAAAAAAGTTGTCCTGGCGACTTAACTGTTATCTACGGTAGGTACTACTATATTTTATTATCATTATTATTACTATTATTAAGTATCTGCATTTCTACCATTACAATTATAGATCATGTTTACTACTTATAATAATAATAGTAATAATAATAATAGCAATAATATTAATGATATTTCTATTCTTTATACCGTAAGCCTTTAGAGTAGACTACTCTCTCTCTCTCTCTCTCTCCTCTCTCTCTCTCTCTCTCTCTCTCTCTCCAAGTTACAACTGTTAATTTCCTTCATCTCTCTCTCTCTCTCTCTCTCTCTCTCTCTCTCTCTCTCCAAGTTACAACTGTTAATTTCCTTCATCTCTCTCTCTCTCTCTCTCTCTCTCTCTCTCTCTCTCTCCAAGTTACAACTGTTAATTTCCTTCATCTCTCTCTCCTCTCTCTCGTCATTCTCTCTCTCTCTCTCTCTCTCTCAAGTCAACTGTTAATTTCCTTCATCTCTCTCTCTCTCTCTCTCTCCACAAAGGCAAATACAATTAATCCGCCACACAGAAGACTCACAGAAAACGAGGTAACACTACAAAGGCAAGGCAGTTTCCCGTTTTCTTTGAAGGCAAATTAGAGAACGGGAAATTGTTTGATTTGGCTAACTTAGGTAATTCTTGTGTGTGTGTGTGTATGTGTATGTGTGTGTGTGTGTGTGTGTGTGTGTGTGTGTGTGTGTGTATGTATTTCATCTAGTTATATTCATGTAGTTTTATTTTACAGGGCCATAGCAACGCTCATATGGCCCCGTCTCCATATCAACATTTATTTTTCTCATTCATCTTTAGTGTTGGGGGAAGCCAGCACCCCGGGAGGCGGGTCACAAACCCCCGGCTAACACCCGTTACCCATTCACTGCTGGGTGAACAGGGGTTCGGGTTTTAAGAAGACCGCCCGTCTGTCTTCGCTCCGCCCGGGGATCGAACCCGGGACTTCTCGGTTGTGAGCCGAGCGTGCTAACCCTTACACTACGGAGTTCCCGTGTGTGTGTGTGGTGTGTGTGTGTGTGTGTGTAAGAGAGAGTGAGAGAAATAAAAAAAGAGTGCGAGAGAGAGAGAGAGAGAGAGAGAGAGAGAGAGAGAGAGAGAGAGAGAGAGAGAGAGAGAGAGAGAGAGAGAGAGAGAGAGAGAGAGAGAGAGAGAGAGAGAGAAGTGAGAAAAAAGAAGTGAGAAAAAAGAGTGAGGAGAAAAAATAGAAAAAGAGTGAGGGAGAAAGAAAAGAGAGAGAAGAGGAGGAGAGAGAGAAGAAGAGAGAGAGAGAGAGAGAGAGAGAGAGAGAGAGAGAGAGAGAGAGAGAGAGAGAGAGAGAGAGAGAGAGAATGATACACACATTCATATTTGAGAGTACAAAGCAAAAATAAAATAAAAAATATACGAATGGACTACTACTCTATCTATTATACTAATGAACAAATATATAATCCAGAGCTTAAACTCACATTATAATAATTAACACAAACATGACAAACATTATGTATCACAACAATGCTCTCTCTCTCTCTCTCTCTCTCTCTCTCTCTCTCTCTCTCTCTCTCTCTTTTTTTTTTCTCTCTCTTTTTTTTCTTTTCTCTCTCTCTCTCTTTTCTCTCTCTCTCTCTCTCTCTCTCTCTCTCTCTCTCTCTCTCTCTCTCTCTCTCTCTCTCTCTCTCTCTCTCTCTCTCTCCTTTCACACCTCAGTCCCTAATAATAATAATAATAATGATAACAATAACAATAATAACAATAATAATGATAATAATGACACCAACAACAATAATGTCATTGTTTGTCGTATGAATAATAACACGACAAATGATGTCAGTAATGATAACCATATAATATTATAATGTGTGGCCTTTCCGATCTAATCCCTGCAGCCAGGCACACACACAGACGGGGCTTAGTGGTTGCACACACACACACACACACACACACACACACACACACACACACACACACACAGTCACACAGTCACACACACACACACACACACATACACACACACACACACACACAGGTGGGGACAAGTGGCTGCAGTGCACACACGCCCATTACCTTGTGTTGACCTGCTCTGACCTGCCTCGCATTAACACTATTATCACCATCAGCATTACTACTATCATGTCACTCCACTGGTCTACATTACTCTGCATTATTATTATCAACACTATTTTCATTTCACTACCCAGTTTTTACTCTTTAATTTTTAGTTTAAAACGTTTGCATGGGGCTTACTGGTTTATCAGACAATTAAATATATCAATGGAAACCAAATACAATTCCGCTTCTTTTGGCATCTCTCTTTCTCTCCATGTCACAAGTTTTCTCACAAAATTTTAAATGGCGACGTTTTTTTTTTTTTTTTTACATCTGTGCCTATAGCGCCTGTAGGCAGTGGTGACCCAGGCCTCGGATGGTAGGCTCTGGAGGTTCACTTGAGGGGTCTGATGGTTGGTCCTCGCCCGTTGGTGGCGCAGGCAGGATTCTTATAGTGACGCCTGTGAGGCTCATGCCGCCCCCCTGTGTCCTCCGATGCACTCGCAGTCGAAGGTAGAGTTGATAGGCAGGACATGCGGGTGTTCTTAGGCCACTCGACGGTGCAGAAAGGTTTTGGGTTTCTTCGGGGATCAAACTCGGGTCACCGAGAACGCCAGTCGGAGACTCTAACCGCTCCGCTACCGCCTACCCTGTTACCGATTAGTGGTAGTGTAACACCGCTAGTGTTACCGATTCCCAGTTTTTGCATATTTCTTCAGTCTCATAAGTCATAATGACATTTATTTCGTGTGTTTTACTGTGTTTTATGTGATCATCTTATAGAAAAAAACATTTTCGAAAATAACTGTACTCGTATGTCATTTATTCTGATACACGTATTTGGTTGGGAGCAAATTACTCTGGAAAGTAAAATTTTCCCCGGGTTCTTATACTTGTGTTGATGACCTGACCTCATCACGGAAGCTCCGCCCATCGCACAGGCCTGGCAGTATCCCGGGGGCGCGCCTAAACCCTATCCCTCACACCACAAAAATCCCACAAAACCGAGAAAAATCCCACAAACCCGAGAAAAATCCCACCAAACCGAGAAAAATCCCACAAAACCGAGAAAAATCCCACAAAAATACCAAACCACCCCTCACACTGACCATGAGCTCCAGGACATGGGGGAAGTCACTCTCGCACTCATGTTCCACGGCCGCCATTTCGATGTTGTCCCGGTAGATGGTGGCGCGGACGCTCAAGGGCGGTGACGGGTCCAGAATGTTCACCACGGCTCTATACACTTGTCCTGCCCTCACCAGCCGCGGCGCTACCACCATATACGTGCTGGAAGGAGAGAATGGGATATCCTATTATAGTATATCTTGCAAGGCTAAGCAACACAACCTAGATTTGAGTATCTAGTAGTTTTTATTTATCTCGCTTTTTTTCTTTCTTGCTGCCACCATTTATGTCCTGCAAGAGAAAGATGGGATAACCACTGCCACCATATATGTGCTAAAAGAGAATATAATAACAACAACCACTATTATATTATATCTAGTAAGGTTATAACACGTTGCCATCATTATATTATATCTT
>JACEEZ010012878.1:7500-10000 GCA_016584305.1 Chionoecetes opilio
TCAAATCATGGTTAAATAAAAGTGCAAATAAAGTGCAAATCGTGGGTAAAAGCACCATCACTTCGAGGAAAAACTATATTTGCAGCCTCCATCTTCAATATGTACCCTGACTCCTTGCCGAGGGACAGAACCATCTCCTCTCCATGCCTTCCACCGCCCTCCTCGATCCCTTTAACTTTTGCATAATTCTAGTTAAAAAATGTTCCCAGGTAGAGTTTTCCGCCTCGATCGTCACGACATTTGCGATCCTGCTTAAAAATAATCCAGCAAAGCCTTACTAATGAATGATATATTACGTGTATCTTTCATAACAAAATAATCCAGGATTAAAAAAAACCCTGATTATTTTAATATTTTATTCTGTGGATTCGTTCAGCGAGATAATATTTTCTTTGATATCTTTCAGCTTCCTTGGCCGCCCCTTATCCCCCTTGGCCGCCCATTAGTAACAGGAGGTTGGCGGGACCTGAACCCTTGTTATCGCAGAGGCTGTTGATTGTAGACTTCCACCTCCAATTAAAATATATTTGAATTATAGCACACAATTCATCAGAAACAGTTTGTGGCTCTTTCCATGCCAACAATACATACACAACATACAAACTTCCATACAAAATTCTTCTGACACAGTTTTTTTTTTCAAGGCCACCATTTGCCTGCACATTGCCTGGCTAAGAGGTATATATGTACACTGTGTCCCTCCTGTGTCCACCAAGACAGACATCAATGAATGAGCTTCACGCCAGCCTCCCACACAAGCTAGGTGGATTCTAGTTCTAGTTTACTTAGCCTAGTAGTCTAAAGGCCGGTTCTCACTAGCCCGCTTGTACGGCCGCCGTACAACAATGAACAACAACGACGTCACAAAAAAGTCTACCGCACCGCCGTACTGCTGTACGGCTGCCGTATAAAGATAAAATCAAGTCATCTCTCCCGCTCGGCGGTGTCCGCTCGAGCGGAGGTGCAAACTGTGCCCGGTTACCACAAATACCACTCAAGCGGTGATGATGGTGACGTCATTGTTGTTCATTGTTGTTGTACGGCGGCCGTACAAGCGGGCTAGTGGGAACCGGCCTTTAGTCTTTAGTCTTAAAACCTAGTCTAGATTAGTTCATTTGAGCGCAAAAATCAATATGTTATCATTTCAATTGGGCGTCATTATTCCATTTAATTTGGGTGTCAACATAATCAGGGTCTCCGCTCTATATTATCATTCAAGTGACTTTCGCCAAGTGGCTTATCCTTGTTGAGTAGTTTGAGTGACACTGAACCGGTTTTGTTTATCTCATTGACTCTGAGCCGATCTCACAGTGCTGTCTGAGTGGCTAAGGCGCTAAGGCTAAGCTCGGTGGCTCGGTGGCTCATTCCTTAGCGAGGCACCAACGCAGCACCTCGGCTCAAAATCAAAATAATCAAAATCAAGAGAGTGAATGCTCCTGCACCTACACGACGAAAAGAATGACTAAATATGGAATTCTATTTGAACAGATCCATAAGTGTGAAAATATAAAAGTTAGCAGGAAGCAGTATACTGAGCATTTGGCTGCAATCCCAACCCATAAAGGATATGTGAACAGAATGTGCTATTAAAGTTTTTAATATTTCATATATCAATCCACCATCTGTGTTCAGAGGTATTTTGATTGATGATAAATTGACCTAAAAGTTATGGCTTTTGCAATAAATTTGTAATAAATTATTCAAAAAGGTATTTCATTCTAGTTCCTGATAACTTTGTTACCCAGATATTTTCACCCAATTGAAGAGCATGATTTTCCAAAAGTCGGCGCCCAATTAAAGTTTATTTTGGCGCCAAATCGAAATACATTTTTCGCCGAAATGACTTTCTAACGCGTCCAAATGAAAAGCAGCCGGCAAGGCGAGACAGGTTCCTGTAGGGGAGGACGGGTACCACTATCGCTACTCACATAAACTAGTGGCAACTATTTTTTTCTTTGCCTATTTTTTTTATTTCGCACATTGGAAACGTCATCCAAATATTCAGGAACCCTGTTTATTCATTTTTTTGCCTTTGCACTCGTCCAAAAAAAAAAAAAAAAAAAAAAAAAAATACAGGTTTGCTGTTTCGTCATTCAATTCTCTCACCACTTGGCTAAGCTTGTGGTGGATGCAGGTGGACACAGGTGGATGGGAACACACCATCCAGTGGTGGATAAATGACTCCATCATTATTTACTGTCGTGTCGCAAAACGGAAATTCATCCTTCACTATCATCAAGGCATTAAAAGATCATCACTCTATTACAATGAACAGGAACTTTAATTTATACACACACACACACACACACACACACACACACACACACACACACACATACATACATACATACATACATACATACATACATACATACATACATACATACATACATACATACATACATACATACATACATACATACATACATACATACATACATACATACATACATACATACATACATACATACATACATACATACATACATACATACATACA
>JACEEZ010012878.1:17500-30000 GCA_016584305.1 Chionoecetes opilio
CCCTACATCAAGGCTTCCTCAATTCTCGCAACCCACTTTTTTCACAATTATCGCTAATAGGCTGCTAAAAAAAAGAAAAAAAAAAGTGATCGGATCATCTCATAAGTTGGCTTAAAACCTTCCCCTGGTCAACCTGGTTCCAAAAATGTGGTATATGATGGGATTCCGCCACGGGGGGCGGAACCTATACCACACACACACACACACACACAGGCACACACACACTTTCGCTTTTATTAATATATATATATATATATATATATATATATATGCACTCAGTATGACCGCATACCTCCGGCCGAATATTTCATCAACTGGTTGCCATGGCAACAGTTGTCAATAGATTTCATCCAAAATTAAATCAGTTCTTCCTTATACCAAATAGACTTGGTATACCGAGTTTGGTCCAAATCTATTCGTAACTTTTCGAGAAATTCTGTACACTAACAAACAGACAGACAGACAGACAGACAGACAGACAGACAGATCGGGGTGAAAACATAACCCCTCCAACTTCGTTGGCGGAGGTAATAATAACATAATAACATGATAAAATAATAACAATGACAGCAACACCAAACACGGCCATGCACACCTGACAACAATTAGGTTACAACGCTTCTCTCTTCTCAATACAATTCAAACACTGCATTACTAAACTGTTCAATATTCATCTGAGCAATAATAATGATGACAATAATGATAATGTGTAGATATATGGACAGATGTGAAAACAGGTGATGAAGAAGGCACGGGCTGGGAAGGGAGTACTTTATTCCTGATTAGTTTCGCCGCTACTGGTCTTCTTCGGAAATAAAAAGAAATTCCTCTGATGAAGCCCAGTGGAGGCGAAACTAGTCAGGAATAAAGCACTCACTTCCCAACCCGTGTCTCCTTCATCACCTGTTATTAATAATGATAATAGTAATAATAATAACATTGAAAAGAACACGAGTTACAAAAACATGAAGAAAAAATCCACACTATTCTATAAAACTACGCTACTAATTGGAGTTCCTTTTTTCTACAAATTTTTAAGTACGTTGACGCTCTTGCAAAAAAAAAAAAAAAAGTGAAAATGCCAAAAAAGATTAAAAAAAAACCTCGATTACAAGTCACGAGTCACAAGATTAAAAGGAAACGGAACCATCCCATCTTTCTGAACATTACTGCTCTATTTTTTCCTTCCCTTCAGCAGAGTACCTACCGTGCAATCTCATTTCTAACACTGAGGGACCTTCAACACACCTTCCCATTTCCCCTTCCCTACCTATCTGCTTTCATCCCTCTGCCCTATTTACCTGCCTCTACCTCTACCTCTATCTACTCCTCCTCCTCCACCTCCTCCACCTTCCATCCTTGCATCTCTTTCCACTATATGCGAGACTTTTTTTTTCATCTCTCTACATACTCGCAAAGAAAATCGATCACCTGTGTTTATTTTTTTCTGTCATCCCCCCCCTCTCTTTCCTCTCTCTCTCTCTCTCTCTCTCTCTCTCTCTCTCTCTCTCTCTCTCTCTCTCTCTCTCTCTCTCTCTCTCTCTCTCTCTCTCTCTCTCTCTCTCTCTCTCTCTCGCTCCGTCATCCTCTCTCTCTCGCTCCGTCATCCTCTCTCTCTCTCTCCGTCATCCTCTCTCTCTCTGGTTATTTCTGTCCCTCTCCCTCTCTCCATTTTGCCCAGCGATAAGTGTTTTCCTTTCTATCTCCCTTAATTATTTTTCCTTCACTATATAGCCGTGAACACGAAACATGGAATATACAGTATTTTGTCATACATGCCATTTCCTACATACCATCTCTGCGTTTCTACTTGCAACACATAAGACTCAAATATCACGAATATGAAGACCCTCCCTCGGTCTCCTGAGCTGCCCTTATTGTTAAACTGAGGGAAGGAGGAGGAGGAGGAGGAAGATGATGATGATGATGATGAGGAGGAGGAGGAGGAAGATGATGATGATGATGATGATGAGGAGGAGGAGGAGGAGGAGGAGGAGGAGGAGGAGGAGGAAGAGGATTTTACATAGGATTACATAGGAATAACAGACACCAGGAGACCTATTGATCCATGACGAGGGTATCTGCTGAAACTACATGCTACTAACTATCAACTACTTGTAAGAAACCAGTTGGAAAATGATACCATGTCCCTAAAGAAGATAGGAACATGGATGTTTCGTAGTGCAGAAAGATAGGGTATGAAATATACTAACTACAACTACCACTACCACTACAACTAATCGATACGGGGGACTAGATATGAATTCGCACTATCAATACCCATTTACTTTACAGTGCGCGTCAAGTCTGTTTTTAAATGTAGTTATTGTGCTGGCTCCGACAACATTTGCTGGTAATTTGTTCCATCGATCAATGACTCTCTAACATTGAAATAATTTTTACGGAGATCGGTGATGCAACGTTGACCGTTTAGTTTTAAACCATTATTTCTTGTTGTCACTTGAGTTGAAAGCTCGAATAGGTTCTCTTGATTAATGACATCAAATCCTTTTAGGATCTTAAAGGTTTCTATCAAGTCCCCACGGATTCTACGATCCTTTAAGGAAAACATATTAAGTTTCCCCCAGTCTCTTTCATAAGATGAATTTCGCAGAGATGGAATTTGTTTGGTTGCTCTTCTTTGCACTGATTCCAATTTGGCTTGATCTTTTACGAAACAGGGCGACCAGAATTGAACGGCATATTCCAAGTGCGGCCTAACCAAGGACGTGTATAATTGTGTCATTACTTTCGGAGTTTTATGTTCAAAGTTGCGTTTAATAAAGCCCAACATCATATTCGCCTTTTTACTGGCAGCTAGGCAATGCGGACTGGTTTTCAGATCATTACTGATGATGACACCTAAATCCTTTTCCTGCTGTACTTCAGTTAACGATTTATTTTGCATTTGATAGTTATATATGAGGTTATCGTTGCCTATATGCATTACTTTACATTTATCGGAATTGAATTTTAATAGCCATTTATCACTCCAATCTGATAGTTTGTCGAGGTCACTTTGTATGAGTTCGCAGTTTTCTCTAGTATATGCTTTACCGCCTAATTTGGTGTCATCTGCAAATTTCGATATTTTAGATACAAGTCCGCAGTCCAGATCGTTGATATATATCAGAAAAAGAGTAGGACACAAGACCGAGCCCTGAGGCACCCCACTAGTAACATCTAACCAATCAGATGCCTCGCCATTTATTACTACCCGTTGTTTACGATTTGAAAGCCAATCGCCAATCCATGAACATAATTGCTCTCCTAAGCCATGTGACCTTAGCTTGGTTAACAGTCGCTTATGTGGAACTGTATCGAAGGCTTTCTGAAAATCAAGGTATATTACATCTAAGGGAATTTTAGCGTCCCAGTTTGAATAAATGACGTTAAAAAAATCGAGTAGGTTTGTTAAGCAGGATCTCTTATTTCGAAATCCATATTGGGAGTTTAGTATTGAGTTATTTTCATCGAGAAAAGACACTATTTTATCCCACAATGTTTTCTCAAATAGTTTAACAATCACAGACGTTAGACTAATTGGGCGATAATTACTTGCGAGGCTCTTACTCCCTTTCTTGAATATCGGTGCAACATTAGCTAATTTCCACATACTAGGAACATTTTTGTCCATTAGCGATTTATTGAGAATAATCTTTAATGGGAGCGAAAGTTGACTGTGACATTCGCGAAGTAATCGCGGCGAAATTTCGTCCACCCCCACGGATTTTGCTGGGTCGAGTTTCTGCAAATACTTTGATATTTCGTCTACTGTTATCTCTCCTATTTCCAATCTATCACTTTCGAGTCCCGCATATATATTGGTTACTAGGGTATGCCGTAGGTCCAATGAAAAGTGAAATATAGATTATTTCGAATTTGGCAGGGTGTTTTCTTATGTAAAATTGAATTTTAAGGGTAGTTTGTCCACTTCAACTTTTTGGTTTGAGCACTTCTTGCTATGCAAAAATGGACTTTTATATTTATATGCAAAACATAGCTTAAAGTGCGATTTTGCATAGTAAGAATTGCTCAAATGCAGAAATGGAAACAGATAAAATCGTCTTAGAATTCCATTTTACACAGGAAATTGGCATGCCAAAGTTGAGAAAAAGAATTTTTGTTATACGGCGTACCCTAACCAGGGTACCAAAATACTTGGATTGGGTTACGATGGGAGGAAGGAAAAGACCAGGGCGATGGTGCCCGACAGATATGGGAAACTGCACCCAAGGTTGATCAGGGAGGAGCATGTGTCAGTGACAGAGGAGCCATCTGGAAGGTACCTTTGGCACTTTGTACCAGAGGACCCGGTGCCACCTGAGAAGCCTGAGTTCAAGGTGGCTCAGGCTCTCTATGATCTGCTGGTGACATACGACTCCACCGACTCACTGATCGTACTGCAAGGTGACTCAACTAGGGCCAACACGGGGTGGAAGGGTGGTACTCACGCCCATTTGGAGAAGATGCTGGGACGCAAGCTCTTCTGGAGTATATGCGTGTTGCACACAAACGAGTTGCCCCTGCGCCACCTTATCACCAGTATCGACGGGCCTACCTCATCTGACACTGGCTTCACGGGTCCAGTGTGCAGTCTGCTGTCCAGCGTGAATGAGATGCAGTACAACGCAGAGTTCAGAGGAGTGCCAGGCGGTGAAGATCTCACGGAGATACCGAAGTATATCCTGGTCAACATGTCCACTGACCAGCAGGTCTCCTACCAGTTGGTCCAGGCTGTGAAGCGGGGCGTTCTCCCGTCCGAGCTGCAGGAGATCAAGTGTGGCAAAGTATCCCACTCCAGATGGCTCACCACAGCCCAGTCGTTCGTGTACATGTGGACCAGAAAGCATGGACTGACTGGTAAAGAACTGAACACCCTGGAAATCCTAGTCAAGTACTGCCTGCAGGTGTACTTCAAACTCTACTACGACATCAAGGTTCACCACAGACTAGAGGATGGCCCCAAGCACATCCTCACGCAGCTCAGAGTGATGAGGTCGCAGCCGAAGAAGGTCCAAACAGCTGTGACCTTCTACGTGCGGACAGGAGCATGGTTCGCACACTCAGAATGTGTCCTCTCGCTGATAGCGAGTCAGAGTGAGGACAACCGCAGGTTCGCCGTGACCCAGATTTTGAAGCTGAGGGCTGGCGAGGAGTATGGGGACACCAGTGTAAGACCTCGCATCACACCCAAGCTGAACTTGTCAGCCACCAGCTTGCAGACACTGATCAGTTGGCAGCCTGGCCAGGTGCACGAGCCGGCATTCACCTGTTCACTGTCCGGGGATCAGATTCAGGAGACCCTGGTCAAGCCGTACGAGGTTCCGGAGTTCTCTATCCACACTCAGAGCACCGAAAGAGTCATGAAGCAGGTGACAGAGGCTGCGGCAGCAGTGGTGGGGCAGCAGGCCAGAGACGGGTTCATCCGGGCTCGGGCCCACCACCGGGAGACCATGCCCTGCTTCAGGTCTAAGAAGGACATGATGGACACGTTCTAGGCCAACGTAGAGGCTGTGACACTGTGATGTAGTGCCTGATGAACCAACTGATCAGAAAGAGCTTACCACGCTAGTCATTTGGAACTCATATTGGTGCATGATGCAATAAACAGGACCAACCGGACACTGCGTACTCATTTAAGCATTATTCGATAAGGGTGCAATAAAAAAGTGCGATTTTGCATAGTAAGAATTGCTCAAATGCAAAAATGGAAATAGATAAAATCGTCTTAGAATCCCATTTTACATAGGAAATTGGCATGCCAAAGTTGAGAAAAAGAATTTTTGTTATACGTCGTACCCTAATGGTTACTGGTTCTGGTAATGGAGCTTCGTCTCCTTTAATAAATACCGCATTAAAGTAAGCATTGAGTACGATTGCCATGCTCTTATTATCATTTACCAAGATATTATTATTATCTTTCAGTGGCCCAATACTTGTTTAGACGTTTTTCTTACTTCGAACGTATTGAAAGAACCTTTTTGGGTTTGATTTGGATTCCTTTGCAATTTTTTCTTCATACTCGCGCTTTTTAGTCTTTATTAATCCTTTGCAACGACGTTTTACGTCATTGTATTCTCTAGAATCGCAGTCCGCATTTGATCGCTTGTAAACTTTATACGCTCGGCGCTTACTGCCAATGATTTGTTGAATCTCATTAGTCATCCAACTGGGTTTGTTTATGTTATTCAGGGGTTTTCTTATCATGGGAACATGTTTTTCAACCACCGATTGGAGTTTATTTGTGAATAAATTACACATGTTTTCGGCGTTATTACCGTTTAGTAGGTCAACCCAATCAACTTCGCTTAGTACCCTGCTGATCTTCGTGAAGCTGCTTTATTATAATTGGGAACTAATAACCGATTTTCTGTGATGTCTACATTGCAATTTATGCCGCATCTGATTAACATGTGATCACTGTTTGCCAAATGTTCACCTATATCGCAGTAATCAATCAGATCAATGTCGGTAGTGAAAACTAAATCTAGGATACTATTATCCCTTGTAGGCTCACGGACCACCTGATTTAAATATACTTCGTTTATCATATCAAGCAATCGCATACCTTCTCTACCAGCAGAATAATTATTATTCCAGTTTATATGAGGTAGGTTAAAATCTCCACATATAATTGTGTCGTTATTATTGTTGACAACTGACTTTATCTCGTCATAGAGGAGGCAATCGACTTCCGCATTAGATTTGGGAGGACGAGAGAAGGAGGAGGAGGGAGGAGGAGGGGAGGAGGAGGAGGAGGAGGAGGAGGAGGAGGAGGAGGAGGAGGGAGGAGGAGGAGGAGGAGGAGGAGGAGGAGGAAAAGGAGGATAAGTAGGAGGAGAAGGAGGAGGAGGAAAAGGAGGAGGAGGAGGAGGAGGAAAAGGAGGAGGAGGAGGAAAAGGAGGATAAGTAGGAGGAGGAGGAGGAGGAGGAGGAAAAGGAGGATAAGTAGGAGGAGGAGGAGGAGGAGGAGGAAGAGGAGGAGGAGGAGGAGGGAACACAAGCAGGCGAGGGAGGAAGAAGAAAACATGTAGAGTAAAAGACGAGATGGCAGAATTCGGAGAAGGGGAATTGAGAAGTGAAACTTTAATAGGTAAAAAGAGTCTGGTAGAGATAAGAAAGTGTGTACGCGGACAGCCTGCAAGATAGGGTGGAAGACACGCTATAGTGGAACGGTGGAGGAGGTGGAGGAGGAGGACGTTTATTTTTGAGATAGTGGAATTAAAAGAATAATGCAGAAAAAAAGATTGTGGATAAGGACGTATATTTTTGAGATGGTGGAATATAAGCAGAAAAATGGAGAAAACAAAATAGGGAGTTGCAGTTAGTTTGTTAGTTTCACGGAATCAAACTAAATTAGGCCCCGTTTTTTTTTTTTCTTTTACTGTCTTTTTGATAGGGACTGGCAATTAAGCAGGCTTTTTGTTACTTTTTTTTTTGCCCTTGGCCAATCCTTTGTGATGTAAAAAAAAAAAAAAAAAGAAGAAAAAAAACTAGTCCAAGCTCCACCTGGCCTCAATGCACAAATACTTACCAAACTTGTATGATTAAGTTGTGGTGAAATGTCCTTAAACTGAACTGCTTTGAGCTACATTTGATAACTTTGGTGGTTGACAGTTGTTTCCTATATTTGCCTTGGTTTGGGGGCGACACAAAGTTCGGTTTATTCCAAGAAAAAGCATATTCAATAATCTTGGGCGGCTTTACGGAGATATTGTGATTTTCTCTTGTGCAATTCACTGTTTAGTAGATGCTGCTAAAAGTTGGCGATTTGGCTGACGTATACAACAAATTTCTGTTATTCCCACTTCGACTCCCGCACAAGGAAATCACTCACATATCGTTGTTAAGAGAGAGAGAGAAAAAAAAACCAGAGGCAAATGGAAGCGAATAAAATAACCCCCCTTGACCTAGTTTCATGGAATTCTACAGTTTTCAAATTCAATATAACAAATTTCAATATCTCAGTTTTTCTAAGGTCTCGAAAAAATATCAAAATGAGGTATACGACTAACACCTCTAACCAGTACATTTGAAAAAAAATATATAAACCTTATTTCTACATCAAAACCACGACCACCACCACCACCATCACCACCACCACCACCACCACCACCACCACCACCACCACCACCACCACCACAACACCCCAACCACCCCACCCCACCAACCCACCACCACCACCACCACCGCCGCCGCCGCCACCACCACCACCACCACCACCACCAATCACCAATCACCACCACCACCACCATCGCCACCACCATCGCCACCACCACCTCCACCACCACCACCACCACCACCACACTCTCTGCTGCCAGTCTAAGAACACGTTGGAGTCCCGCGGCTGAAACGTGAAAATTGGCTCAATCACAGCCCTGAGTGTGCCGCCTAACGTCGCGCCTTCCTCCACACCCACATCCACACCCACACCCACACCCACGCGTGCCGCCCTTAGAACCCTGACGCCCACGACTGATGCAGCAAAAAATGTATTATGCTATAAATTTTCTCTAATGTAATAAAAATATGATCTCTATCGCAATTTAGTGAAGTTTTTTTCGAAGCTAATTTGACTTATGTTAGTGGTGAAATTTCAGAATTTGTTACGGAAAAACAAGTGAAATAGAATAGAGGAAAGATAATTTCGTAATTTTGCTTCACTAAATTCAAAGCAGGAATCTCCGGATGTCATTTCTTCCTTTACTTTTTTCAACTGAAGTTCCTCGTTATTCACACATATTCAAGGATTAATTGATGAATAAAAGCGATTTGCCACTAGGTCTTTAGGATAACGAGGTAACATTCTCTCTCTCTCTCTCTCTCTCTCTCTCTCTCTCTCTCTCTCTCTCTCTCTCTCTCTCTCTCTCTCTCTCTCTCTCTCTCTCTCTCTCTCTCTCTCTCTCTCGTTAAGCTCGTCATTAATTTCCAAAACATATATGCAAATAACGTTGAAATAATCCTTCCTAAGCCAAAGTAAAAAAAAGGGGACATCGGTATCAGATTCACGCATCATTTAAGCGGGTATCACACTAGGCGTTTCGTCAGACTGTTTCTTCGAACCAAACATGCATTTGGCTTGACCTGTTTGACAAAACACTGCACACGGTGGGCCAACCGCTTCACCCAACAAAACAAACAAAATGAAACGATGACAGCGAGAGGCGGAGATTTGTTGTTAAAGTTTTAACTTTAGGGGCATATATATACGTAGCTACTGGTGATGAAAAGGGAGGAGGTGATTGTTAGAAGAGAACAGCGACAGATAAGACGCGTTCATGTGAGCTAAATGGATTATAGTGGACGAGAACGTGCGCCGGGTTTGGGTTTAAGTTTCGGGTTTGGTTAATATTCCCGTCAGGGGGTCGAAGGGAACGGAGCCCCTCCCGTTAGAAGGGTTTGGTCGGTTGGGTTGGGTAATAATTTCATCCCAGCAGGGGGTGGCAGGCCCAAAATCGAGTGGCGGGCGGGCGGGCGGACGGCCGCCGGCCACTGTTACCTGTGGCCAAACCCAAACCTGTGGCGGGCGACCCGCCCGCCCGCCCAATTGCCCAATGGCCCCAAAACCACACGCCCAATTGTTAAGCAATTTCGTCCTAGTGTGAAATAATACCATAAAGTAGTCCCGTGTCTCAGGGAAAAGGACCCCCGCATCCTCGTCCTTTTAACCGGATCTTGATATTACAGTGGCCCCGTAGTGTATTTGGGTAGCACGCTCGGCTCACAAAACCCAGAAGTCCCGGGTTCGATCCCCGGCGGAGCGAAGACAGATTGGTGGTCTTTCTTAAAACCCGAGCCCCTGTTCCCCAGCAGTGGGAAAGGGTACCGGGTGTTAGCCGGGGGTTTGTGACCCCCCTCCCAGGGGGTGGCTTCGGGCCAACACTAAGCCCGAGCGGTAGATCACTATGGCTCTGAGGAATTATCCTCTAAACAAACAAACAAACACCACATTCTCTCCAAACTCTTTCCGTCTCAATCATCCGTCCCCTTGTCTCACCAGTCATCACACAGTCCCAGCAGCAATAACAGCCATTTTCTTCCTGTCCTTTCAACCACCTCATTCATTTCACATCCCATTTCAGTGAAAACCACACGCATCATTTTCATTTTCTCCCCGTTATACTTCTCAGATCTCATAATTTACTAGTAATCATTCTACCGCAAACACATCAAATCAGCTTCATATTTCTGAAAATCTATCACATATATAATATAGACTGATCTGTATTAATTTTACTGTAACGTATTATATGATGGTGTTCATTTCAATGCTTAATAATTGCTAAAACTATTTATAACTTACAGAAAAAGTATAGACTTATTTTGACCCCAAAGTATGTTCGACGAAATGTGCAACATTTTGTATAATTTCACAAAACCATTTCGTCGAACATGTTCGGTGAAATGACCCTCGCAGTTCGACCAAACAGTCCAACCAAATAGCAAGTTCGACCAAACAGTCCGACGAAACGCACCGTGTGATAGCCGCTTTAGGGAGAAATCGAGTGGATGGTGCGACCTCCCCTTCCCCCCCCCACCACCACCACCCCCACCACCACCACCACCACCCCCACCACCACCACCACCACCTACACACCACCACACATCCACACAACCACCTCACCACCACACCCCCACCACCACATCCCCACACCAACCACCACCACCACCACGCACCACCACCACCACCACCACCACCATCACCACCACCACCACCATCCACCACCACCACCACCACCATCACCACCCCCACCACCCCCACCCACCCCCACCACCACCCCCACCCACCACCACCACACCACCACCACCACTACCACCCCCCCCCACCAACCACCACCCCACCCCACCACCCCTAACCCACCACCACACCACACCACCACCCCACCACCACCACCCCCCACCACCACCCCACACCACCACCACCACCACCACCACCACCACCACCACCACCACCACCGCCGCCACCACCACCACACCACCACCACCACACCACCACCACCACCACCACCACCACCCCACACCACCCTACCACCACCACCACACACCACCCCCCACCACCCACCACCACCACCACCACCCCCACCACCACCACCAACCACCACCACCACCACCACCCACCACCACCACCCCTACACCACCACCACCACCACCCACCACCACCACCACCGCCGCCGCCACCACCAACCACCACCACCACCACCACCACCATCACCACCACCCCACCACCACCACCCACCACCCACCCACCAACCACCACCACCACCACCCTCACCACCACCACCACCACCACCACACCACCACCACCACCCCACCACCACCACCCCCCACCCACCACCCCACCACCACACCACCCCCACCACCACCACCACCCCCCACCACCCCCCACCACCACCACCACCACCGCCGCCCCACCACCACCACCCACCACCACCACCACCACCACCACCACCACCAACCACCACCACCACCACCACACCACCACCACCACCATCCCCACCACCACCACCACCACCACACACACCCACTCACCACCACCATACCACCACCACCACCACCACCAACCACCACCACCACAACACCCCCCCCCCCCACCACCCACCACCACCACCCCTACCACCACCCCCTTCCTTCAATCAGCATAAGAGCACTTCAATGACTCCCTTACAAAGACTCGCTCGTGCCAACTCTCCTTTTAGTCTTGCTTGGTTCCCTATAATAAATCTGTTGGCATTGAAAATTCGGCGGGTTTTGTTTTTCCTCCCTTTTACTTCGCGCCAAACATTCCTGGAGGGTTTTCGTTTCCTTTCCCCGTAAAACGTTTTCAATTATTTAATATTTCTCTCTATTTTCGTTGCAATAATTCTGTTAGTATCGAATGTTCAGTATTTGTTTTCCTTTCTCTGTAAAACGTTTTCATGTATTCAATACTTCTTTCTATTTGCGTTGTGATAATTCTGTTAGTCATGATAGTTCAGTTATTTCCCTCACCAATATATTTGCGTCAAACATTTCTGGAGGGTTTTCGTTTCATTTCTCTGTAAAACGTTGCTACATATTCAATCAATGTTTCTCTTTATTTTATATTCTATTTTATTTATTATGGTCAAAATGCACTAAGGAGACCACGCTCCCTACCTTTCCCCTTTTCTCCGGGGCATTATGGTGATTGGTGCACTCCTCGTATCATCATTACCAATCACAATATCTTCATCATTACCAATCACAATATCTGCACTACTTAACAGCGTGTGACCACTGGACAGAGCAATCTTCACTACAAAGGGTGACAAAATCAAAACTCCCTTTGTAGTGAAGATCGCTCTGTCCAGTGGTCACGCCGCTGTTAAGTAGTGAAGATATTGTGATTGATAGTGATGATACGAGGAGTGCACCAATCACTTGCCCCGTAGAATAGAGGGGGAGGCAGGGGGCGTGGCTTCCTTACTGCATTTTTTTTTTTTTTATTTTTTTTTTATTTAAACAACTGACATGGTATA
>JACEEZ010012878.1:57500-60886 GCA_016584305.1 Chionoecetes opilio
GAGGGGGGGAATGGGAACAGAGTGAAGGAAGGCGGGAATGGAACAGCGTGAAGGAGGGCGGGAATGGGAACAGGTGAGGAGGGTGGGAATGGGACAGGGTTAGGGAGGGCGGGAATGGAACGGGTGAAAGGGGGGCGGAATTTGGGGCAGGGGAAGGGAGGGCGGATTTGGGGAAAAGGGTGAAGGAGGGCGGGAATGGAAAAAGGGTGAAGGAGGGCGGGAATGGGACAGGGTGAAGGGGGCGGGAATGGGAAAAAGGGGGAAGGGAGGGGGTAATGGGAACAGGGTGAAGGGGGGCGGGGAAGGGAAGGGGGAAGGGGGGGCGGGAATGGGAACGGGTGAAGGGGGGGGGGGGAATGGGGAAAAGGGTGAAGGGAGGGCGGGGAAGGGAACAGGGTGAAAGGGGGGGTGGGGAAAGGGGAAAGGGGGAAAGGGGGGGGGAATGGGGGAAAAGGGGAAGGGGGGCGGGAATGGGAAAAGGGAAGGGGGGGGCGGGAAAGGGAAAAGGTAAGGGAGGGGGGAAGGGAAAAAGGTGAAGGAGGGCGGGGAAAGGGAAAGGGGGAAGGAGGGCGGGAATGGGAAAAGGGGGAAGGGGGGGCGGGGGGGAACAGGGTGAAGGGAGGGGGGGAATGGGGAAAAGGGAAGGGGGGGTGGGAAAGGGGAAAAGAGGAAGGGGGGGCGGGGGTGGGAACAGGGGGGAAGGGGGGGGCGGGAAAGGGAACAGGGTGAAGGGAGGGGGGAATGGGAACAGGGTGAAAGGGGGGGGGAATGGGAACAGGGTGAAGGGAGGGCGGGAATGGGAACAGGGTGAAGGGAGGGTGGGAATGGGAACAGAGTGAAGGGAGGGCGGGAATGGGAACAGGGTGAAGGGAGGGTGGGAATGGGAACAGGGTGAAGGGAGGGCGGGAATGGGAACAGGGTGAAGGGAGGGCGGGAATGGGAACAGGGTGAAGGGAGGGCGGGAATGGGAACAGGGTGGAAACAGCCAAAGAGCAGGAAAAGGGAAGGGTGAGCTCGGGTTAAGTTAGGTTAGGTTAGTTAAGGTCTGTCCATATATAATCAACTCCATAAATTAAATGCCATTCAAAGAGGTTAGATCAAAGACTACGTGTATACAGTAGTCTTTGGTTAGATGTATAGTAGTATGTTTGTCTGAAATGAAATCAATCCTAATTAATGGCTAAGAGATGTCCTGTCAATACCCTTCGTCTCTATCCTCTCGTATCATCATCATCTCCACCTACACTCTTAGAAAAGAATGGTAGGAAAAGGGTAGAAAAAGGGTGTTTGTAGTGATGAAATACTGCTACCCTTTTTCTACCCTTACAAATATACCCTTTTGCAACCCTAAATATACCCTTTTCCAACGGCAAACATACCCTTTTCCAACCCCAAATATACCCTTTCGCATCCCTCTCGTCTAAAAAGGGTAGATAAAGGGTAGATGAAGGGTATAATCGGCAGCATCTACCCTCCAGCCTGAACATAGGGTATAAAAATGGTAGTGATGGTGCGATGTAACAATTCTACCCTTAATATACCCCCCATTTCTGAGTGTGTATTGACTTCATCTCACGTATCGTCACAAGCCTCAAATACTAGTCACTTCACATATATATTAAAATCCTAGAAGTTGTATTTTCTGAGAGCACATTTGTTCATTTTCCTTAGAACAAGTAGCTTATATACAAGAACGAGTAAATACAAAAGTAGGGCACAAGGCAAGCTAATAACAACGGTATCTAAACAATAAGAGACGTGTTATTATTTTTCCGAGGTCTGTGTCATATAGATGGTGACTCAGTAGCAAGGAAGCGCAGGTGCCTCTCTTGCCTCAGGTGTTGTGGGTAGTGTTAAGGAGGACCGCTGGTGTGAAGGGACACAGGAAGTCCTGGATAAGGGATTAGGAATGATAGAAAGGATGATAGAAGACAAAGAAAAGAGAGAGAGAGAGAGAGAAGAGAGGAGAGAGAGGAGAGAGAGAGAGAGAGAGAGAGAGAGAGAGAGAGAAGAGAGAGAAGAGATGGAGAGAGAGAGAGAGAGAGAGAGAGAGAGAGAGAGAGAGAGAGAGAGAGAGAGAGAACCTCGGTTTATTGTCTATCTAATGAAAGGAGGACAAAGAATATGTGGTTTGAGGAGACAATAGGTCAGAGGAAGGGAGGACTATAATACAGGTGTGTGTGTGTGTGTGTGTGTTGTGTGTGTGTGTGTGTGTGTGTGGGTGTGTGTGTGTGTGTGTGTGTGTGTGTGTGTGTGTGGTTGGTTGTGTGTGTGTATGTGGGGGTGGTGTGTGTGTGTGTGTGTGTGCTGTGTGTTGTGGTGTGTGTGTGCGTTTGTGTGTGTCGTGTGTGTGTGTGTGTGTGTGTGTGTGTGTGTGTGTGTGTGTGTGTGTGTGTGTGGTGTGTGTGGTTTGTGTGTGTGTGTGTGTGTGGGGGGGTGTGTGTGTGTGTGTTGGTGTGTGTGTGTGTGTGTGTGTGTGAGTGTGTTGTGGTGGTTGTGTGTGTGGGTGTCTTGTGTGTGTGTGTGGTGTGGGGTTTTGGTGTGGGTGGTGTGTGTGTTGTGTGGTGTTTGTGTGTGTGTATGTGTGGTGGTGTGTGTTGTGTGTGGTGTGTGTGTGTGTTGTGTGTGTGTGTGTGTGTGTGTTGTGTGTGTGTGGTGTGCGTGTGTGTGTGTGTGTGTGTGTGTTGTGTGTGTGTGTGTGTGTGTGTGGTGTGTGTGTGTGTGGGGTGTTGTCGTGTGTGTGTGTATGTGCGTGGCTGTGGTTGTTGTGTGTGTGCGTTTTGTGGTGTGGTGCGATGTGTGTTGTGGTGGGTGCGTGTGTTGTGCCTGCATTAACGTTGCAACACGCTCGACTGCACTGTGGGATGTGAAAGTTATTACCTGTGCACCAGAGAGAGAAGAGAGAGAGATGACAGGGGGGGGGGTTCGGTCTAGTCTGTCGCTTGGCAAAAGGACGTATTTCTGCTCGCAATCTGAATTACCAAAACTTGGTGATTTTGTGGATCAAGTTTCGACAAGTGAAATACAAATACAATTCTCACCAAGAGCTGCAAGCAGGTTCTAGTGAAGACCTCAACTTTTGCTTGAAGTTTCACAGAGCATACAAGGATGCAACAGAAAATGCTGAGGGGGAAATAACTAGCAGACTACGCATTGGAACGTATCAAGAACTTGCTCACTCAGGATCAAAAAAAGGTTGGATACTTGAAGCAACAGACTTTAACTGGAGTTCAGCCTGAAGAAGAATTAACAGAAATCTGATTTAAGAGAAAATGTAAAATTAGCCGATTGGAATCAGGGGAAAATACAAGATTGTATTTGAATGAATCAATTTGATTGTATGATGATTTTCCAGTAAAAACATTTGAACGAGAACATTTTACAAC
>JACEEZ010012879.1:0-5000 GCA_016584305.1 Chionoecetes opilio
ACTTTTAACCAAAATTTGGTTAAAAAAATGAAACGAAATCATTTCAAAATTGCCCTTCCCAATTTATGGACAATTCGGGGGGACGTATGCGCTCATACTAAGTGGAAATTTCACAGGCGCCAAAACATTGTTCGCGACATCATAAAACCCGCGCTTCCCTACGGGAAACGGGGAAAAATTTTTCTCTTTGGAGGGCCCACTTACTTCCGAGAAGGGGATATCTTACATTTTGGGAGCTTTTTTTAAAGGCCCCGGGCAGGCCATCAAGACCTTGGGGGATGTTTTAATGCCACTTGTCAATTATAGACGATGCATTTAAAAAAATATCGCCTTTCCTTTCCCCGATAAAATTTTAACAGACGGGACTTGGGGATGTCTATCAATATTTTCAAATTTAGGGGCAAAAAAAGACCCAACCCAAAAAAGCAAAATTAAAAATTATTGTTCCAAAACAAGGCAGAGGGCCATTTGGGAAAGGGAAAAATCAAGGATTTTGGGGGTTACGGGGGAGATGTGTGCATTAAAATGGGTTGGGAAAGTTTCACGGTGAGTTTCATCGTCCGAAAAGCCCCGACAAACCCAAAAATTATAATTTTGGGGCCCGGGGGAGGGTGTAAAACCCTACGGGAATAAAAATTTTTGCTCAAGGGATGGCCCCTCCCAATTGAGCAAGGAAAAAATTTGGGTTTATTGGAAATTTTTAAAACCCCCCGCCCTGGCCACTTATAATGTTTTTGGGTGTTTGCCCGGGTGTCGCGCCAAACAACTCACCGTGAAACTTTTCCCCCCACTTTGCACCCATTCCTCGTAACATCCCAATCCTTGAATTTTTCCACTGGCCTCTCTGCCTTTTGTGAGATACAATAACTTTAATTTGCTCTTTTGTTAGGTCTTTCTTGCCACTCATTTGAAAATATTGATAGACATCCAATGTGCGTCTGTTAAAAATTACTCGCGGGAAGGAAGGCGATACTTTTTTAAATGCATCGTCTTAAATTGACAAGTGGCATCTGAACATTCCTCAAGGGGTCTTGATGGCCTGCCCGTCCCTTAAACAAGCTGCCATAATGTAAGATATCTCTCTCGGAAGTCAGTAGGCTCCCATAGAGTACATTTTCTGAATTCCCGTATGGAAGCGCTGTGTTATGATGTCGCGAACAATGCTTTGGCGCCTGGTATATACACTTAGTATGAGCGCATACGTCCGCCCGAATTGTCCATAAATTTAGAGAGAACTGAAAACTCCGAAATGCCAGTGGTCGCTGGCAGTTTTAACTCACAATTTGGTGAAAAGTGGGTCAACTTGAAAGAAAAATATGGGCTTATTCCACTGCACTTAAAACACAAAAGTATAATTTTAAGAACGTTTTTCTTCTATATGTATATTGTATAGAAGCCTGATTCTGTAAAACATGTATTTAACCAAATAACCCAAAGTAGGTTTATAGTTGAGGAGGCGAGGTAAATGTTACTCTAGGGATATTATACAGTCAATAACGTATGTTTAGAAGTTATCTATACCAAAGGCAGTCAATATGTTCCTGTTATTATTGTGTTATCAATCAGATAGAAACCCTGGAAGTGCAATGAGTCGACGCGTGAAGTAGAAATGTTTTGATTCAATCTCCCCGCCAAAATCTCCCCGCCACCACTCCCGCCGCGGCGTGTCGCCTCCACAATTATAACCTACATTGTCGCAGCAACAAGCCGATTTCGGCATTCTTTATTCTTCGTTTTTCCAAGGCATTGCTTATTGTATTTTGACAAGCGTTTGCCAGACGCAGCAGTACTGTCTTAGAAAACAGTGTGAACATCGCCCAAATTTTACATGCCACAATATACATGTAAAAAATATATTAAGCCTTGCTACTCGAGGCGAGTAATTTGCTTAAATTGCTATCTTAGAACGTTCAATCGTAATGCATGTCATGCATACACTTACTAGAACAACAGAAGAACGTTCTTTTTTAGTATTCAGATGCGGTGCATCAATATTTATCGCGAAATTGATTTATGAAAAATATTAGTCGCGGAGGGAAAACACAGTAGACCAACCTTTGAGTTAAAACTGCCAGCGACCACTGGCATTTCTCGAGTTTCAGTTCTCTCCAATTGGTTGCCATGGCAACATTTGTCAATAGATTTCATCGAAAATTAAATCAGTTCTTCCTTATACCAAATAGACTTGGTATACCGAGTTTGGTCCAAATATATTCGTAACTTTTCGAGAAATCCTGTACACTAACAAACAGACAGACAGACAGACAGACAGACAGACAGATCGGGGTGAAAACATAACCCCTCCAACTTCGTTGGCGGAGGTAACAAATGTTGGGTCACTCAGTATGGTATTCGTTTTGCTTTTTTTGGAGTACCTAAGTCCTTAACGATGTACGCCATTTAATTAAGTCATTACATGGAATAATATAGTGTTTACTGTTTAGATAACTGGAGTTTGTTCCACATTGGAAATACTTTATGGATATTTTGTTATGATAATAAAAACGTTTTTATCACATAACATAAGTCATATGACTAGCTGATACGTAGATTCAAATGTATGTACAGTTTTTAAATTGATATGAGAACACCCCAGCACTAGGGTTTGCAACAGTAGCGCTCCCTGTAGTCCACCTCCCGTAGCCAGGTATCTTGCACTGACGTCACGATCTAGCGTCTTCAAGCCAAATGCCGCCCGTCGGAGCGAGCTGGAGGACCAACAAACTCCACTTGCCGCCCGTGTTTGCCAGCTTATGGTAATTTTCCCCTACTAAATATATGTTTATCAGTATAAAAGGTATACTGTTATCTTCGGAAATGTTTGTTCTGTAATATTATCAAATAAAAAACCGTAAAACACGCTAAGTAAATGCCATTATGAGATTCAAGAAATATGCATGAACTTAATATTATATTAAACTTCGCCATTTAATATTTTGCGGGAAAACTTTTTACATGGAGAATATCAATAGAAGCGGAATTTCATTAGCTTTCCATTGATATATTTCGTTATCTGATGAATGAATTAGCAGCATGCATAAATGAGCGTTAACTAAATAAATAACCTCATCAATCGGGAAAAATTACCCGATTTCATGATGTTATTTATTTAGTTAACGCTAATTTATGCATGGTTCTAATTCATTTATCAGATAACGAAATATATCAATGGAAAGCTAATGAAATTTCGCTTCTATTGATATTCTCCATGTAAACAATTTTATCGCAAAATATTAAATGGAGCTGGATTTTGGTGAATATTAAGTTCATGCATATTTCTTGAGTCTCATAATGGCCTTTCTTTAGTGTGTTTTACGGTTTTTTATTTGATAATATTACAGAACAAGCATTTCCGAAGATAACAGTATACCTTTTATACTGATAACCATATATATGATAGGGGAAAATTACCATAAGCTGGCAAACACGGGCGGCAAATTGAGTTTGTTGGTCCTCCAGCTCGCTCCGACGGGCGGCATTTGGCTTGAAGCCGCGTCTGTCGCAGCCACAACAAGGGCTGTGACGTCACGTGCAAGACACCTATGGGGAGTTTTCAAAGCTAAGCCGCCAGATGTCTCTCGCGCATCTCACATCCACTGCCCTTTGAGCGTGAATGATCTATCATTTACCGTAAACTCCCTGTACTTTTTCGGGACATATCAGAATTACCCTTCAATACAACAACTGAAACAGTTCTTAATAAAAAATGTAGTTTATCATTTTGTTTTTCAGCACTTGAAGAAAATATTGGCAAAACATAGAATACTTGAAAACTCAATTTCTTAAAATCGTCATTTCATGGAAACACTGCACGTTCAAGCTGAATGAAGCTTCAGGAAGTATGTACTTGTATGTAAGCTTTCGCCGAGTACCTGTTTTGGGTGTGTCTGTCTCTTTTGCGACGAACATTTAACCAAGAAATAGTGTGGCGTTCAGCATCTCCGAAGAAACCATCCCGATGTCGGGATCTGATATCAGTCACTTCTTCTTATCCACGGCTGGGGGGAAGAGTCTTGTTTTGTTACTTGTTTAGGGCTGCGAGGATCCCTTGGGGAACACTATGAGCCCTGGTGATGTCCTATGATGCTATTACAGGCGTGGTAGTTGACCTGTCTCCTCAGGAAGGTACAGGTGAGGCAGATAACGGCGGATGCATGCGTTCCTGCAGCCCGCTCTTTTTCAAGACAACAAGTAAACAAGACCCATGTATTGTCTTCGATAGAGGACTGTTCGTTGAGGTGCCAATTACTTAAATTACTTCTTGGTTAAATGTTCGTCGTAAGAGAGACATATACACCCAAAACAGGTACTCAGTGAAAGCTTACATACAAGTACATACTTCCTGAAGCTTCATTCAGCTTGAACGTGCAGTGTTTCCATGAAATGACGATTTTAAGAAATTGAGTTTTCAAGTATTCTATGTTTTGCCAATATTTTCTTCAAGTGCTGAAACACAAATGATAAACTACATTTTTATTAAGAACTGTTTTCAGTTGTTGTATTGAAGGGTAATTCTGATATGTCCCGAAAAAGTACAGGAAATTTACGGTTAATGATAGATCATTCACGCTCACAGGGCAGAGGATATGAGAGCGCGAGAAACAGGCTTGAGCGTGAGCTTATTCGAAAACTCCCCATACCGTGGCCACCGAGAGACACTCGGTGGCCACGCCATACTGCACACCATAATGTTGATGTTGACATTGCAGTATTAAAAAGGTCTGGATAGGACGCCTGAACTGAGCCACGTTGCACCCTAGAGTGCTTTCGTTGTATAATTAAAAACTTTATTGAACCTTTACCTAATAATAACATCACAATCACACACACCATCAAATTAATCTGTTTTCGTCTGAGCCTCAAGACCTCCATTATTACCTTGCATATGCATTTACTACTCACATAAGATGTCAGACTAATCGGTAATCGTATGTAAGTAACCTAGGGACATTAATTTGAAGCGTTTAAAGTAGGTATTTTTTGTTCTTGTCATCATTGCG
>JACEEZ010012879.1:10000-20000 GCA_016584305.1 Chionoecetes opilio
CTGTCCAACGTTTATGAGTCGCTGTCCAACGTTTATGAGTCACTGTCCAACGTTTATGAGTCACTGTCCAACGTTTATGGCCCACTGTCCAACGTTTATGAGTCACTGTCCAACGTTTATGAGTCGCTGTCCAACGTTTATGAGTCACTGTCCAACGTTTATGAGTCACTGTCCAACGTTTATGAGTCACTGTCCAACGTTTATGAGTCACTGTCCAACGTTTATGAGTCACTGTCCAACATTTATGAGTCACTGTCCAACGTTTATGAGTCGCTGTCCAACGTTTATGAGTCACTGTCCAACGTTTATGAGTCACTGTCCAACGTTTATGAGTCACTGTCCAACGTTTATGAGTCACTGTCCAACGTTTATGAGTCACTGTCCAACGTTTATGAGTCGCTGTCCAACGTTTATAAGTCACTGTCCAACGTTTATGAGTCACTGTCCAACGTTTATGAGTCACTGTCCAACGTTTATGAGTCACTGTCCAACGTTTATGAGTCGCTGTCCAACGTTTATGAGTCACTGTCCAACGTTTATGAGTCACTGTCCAACGTTTATGAGTCACTGTCCAACGTTCATGAGTCACTGTCCAACGTTCATGAGTCACTGTCCAACGTTCATGAGTTACTGTCCAACGTTTATGAGTCACTGTCCAACGTTCATGAGTCACTGTCCAATGTTCATGAGTCACTGTCCAACGTTCATGAGTCACTGTCCAACGTTCATGAGTCACTGTCCAACGTTCATGAGTCACTGTCCAACGTTTATGAGTCACTGTCCAACGTTTATGAGTCACTGTCCAACGTTTATAAGTCACTGTACAACGTTTATGAGTCACTGCCCAACGTTTATGAGTCGCTGTCCAACGTTTATGAGTCACTGTCTAACGTTTATGAGTCGCTGTCCAACGTTTATGAGTCAGTCTAGCGTTTATAAGTCACTGTCCAACGTTTATGAGTCACTGTCCAACGTTTATGAGTCAGTCTAGCGTTTATGAGTCGCTGTCCAACGTTTATGAGTCAGTCTAGCGTTTATAAGTCACTCCAACGTTTATGAGTCACTGTCCAACGTTTATGAATCGCTGTCCAACGTTTATGAGTCGCTGTCCAACGTTTATGAGTCAGTCTAGCGTTTATGAGTCGCTGTTCAACGTTTATGAGTCAGTCTAGCGTTTATAAGTCACTGTCCAACGTTTATGAGTCACTGTCCAACGTTTATGAGTCGCTGTCCAACGTTTATGAGTCAGTCTAGCGTTTATGAGTCACTGTCCAACGTTTATGAGTCACTGTCCAACGTTTATGAGTCACTGTCCAACGTTTATGAGTCAGTCTAGCGTTTATGAGTCACTGTCCAACGTTTATGAGTCACTGTCCAATTTTATGAGTTACTGTCCAACGTTCATGAGTCACTGTCCAACGTTTATGAGTCACTGTCCAACATTTATGAGTCACTGTCCAACGTTTATGAGTCACTTTCCAACGTTTATGAGTCACTGTCCAACGTTTATGAGTAACTTTCCAACGTTTATGAGTCACTGTCCAACGTTTATGAGTCACTGTCCAACGTTTATGAGTCACTGTCCAACGTTTATGAGTCACTTTCCAACGTTTATGAGTCACTGTCCAACGTTTATGAGTCACTTTCCAACGTTTATGAGTCATTTTCCAACGTTTATGAGTTACTGTCCAACATTCATGAGTCACTGTCCAACGTTTATGAGTCACTGTCCAACGTTTATGAGTCACTGTCCAACGTTTATGAGTCACTGTCCAACGTTTATGAGTCACTGTCCAACGTTTATGAGTCACTGTCCAACGCTTATGAGTCACTGTCCAACGTTTATGAGTCACTGTCCAACGTTTATGAATCACTGTCCAACGTTTATGAATCACTGTCCAACGTTTTTGTGTCACTGTCCAACGTTTATGAGTCACTGTCCAACGTTTACGAGTCAGTCTAACGTATATGAGTCACTCAACTCGAGAACCCCGATCCGACGCCGTGCAACACCACAGACGAAGTGTACACCGCTTATGGGCTAATAAATGCACGAGGAAAGCCTGCCTGTTATTCTATAAGTAACGTTAGGAAAGACGGTTTGATATGTTTCTGTCTTATGCTTATTAAGTATCGTATCCCGTGGGAAGATCCGGCTGAAGGAGGAAAAGAATGATGATGGTGATGATGGTGATGATGGTGATGGTGCATTGAAGCTTGCCTCGTCTTCGTTGCTGAAAACATTATAACATTAAAACGAGAGAAAAGAAAGGAGATGGGGGAGCGGCGAGAAAAGGTTGGATCAAAGCGATGAGTAAGGGAGAGGCAGAGCTTGATGTCAGTATGAGAAGGTTGTGGTGTTAGCTTATGCATGTGATGGTCAGAGGGAAGAGGTGGTGAATGGTAGAGAGAGGAAGAGGCGGGAAGGCAACAGGAAGGCGTCGAGGCAGCTGTCGGTGAGTGGCATTGCTTTCTAGAGACGAGGCAGGCCGAGTGAGGCTTAGTGACGGGGCTTGGATTAGAGGCGGAGTTGTGACGTGAAGTATAGAGCTAATGACGTTGAGCCACCTGCACCAGTGTGACACGTTGCATGGTACGTAACTATATAATAGGTAGTACATACATCCTATAATTATATACATGTTATTTTGATTACCACATTGATTAACATTCAGAGAGGGATCCATCGAGTCTGCCCACCGACGGGGAATGTGGGTAAGACTTATCTGAAGACTGACTTAGCATTGACAGGTAAAATCCATTTATATAAAAATACTTTCATGTGCATTCTCACACCCTGTCGTCAATGTGAAAGGTACTTGAGCAGCATTCGCAAGGGAAGGACGCGTGCACGGTGCTTGGCGTGGGTAATGTCGACTCACCACCTCCCTCCAGCGGCCGGGTCTCCCTCGAGGTGTATGAGCCTCTCACCGGAGCCACGTGTCTCTGGCGCTCCATTATGTGTGCACATACATGGCTCGCAGAGGTACGTGCCTCCGGTTCGAGCTAATTATACACAGAGGTGGAGGTGGCGTGAGTCCAGTAATGGGCGTTTTCTTGGTACAAATACTACATATAGGTACATTCTACACGGTAAATGAAAGGCATCGGAGGACGTGAGGACAGTGTAGAGGGGGAGGGAGGCAGGGGGGACTGCGGCCATCTCACACCATGAGCAAGACGCGCTTTGCCCTGCCCTCCGCCCCTTCGCTGTTGTCGTCGGCAGCTGCATCCTCGGCCCCGGGCACCTCCAAGGAGAGAGCGCCTTGGCGAGTGTCCGCGTTCTGGAACACGGCGCTCTGCTTGGACAGGTTCATGTAGTCCCCGATGCTGCTCTTGCGCTGCGTCATGGCGATCACCCTCAGTCCTGCCTCGCTGCGGGTGTCCTGCATCGCCTCCATGTCCTCACAGCGGCGGCCGTTGATGAGCGCATCGCCCCGCCCCCCGCTGTCCTTACGCTCGGTGTCCTTGTGCTGCTGGGTGCTGGGTGCTGCCTTCGCCGCCGCCTTCGCCGCCGCCGCCTTCTTCCTCCTGGCCTCCCGGGCCCGCCGTCGGCTCTCCCTGGCTCACTTGTAGCTTTCGCCAAACAGCATGACGCACTTCTGGCCGCAGCCGATGCAGAACACCAGCACCATGAGCACCCCGAGGATGGCGTACACGAAGAGCAGCTGAGCCACGGCGAAGAGGTACAGGGTCTTGGAGCACCTGAGGGAGGAGAAGAAAGGGTACAGACCGTCAGACTCCAAGGTTGATGGTTGAGGCTAAAGTGAAACATACACACGTATTCGTTTTAGGTTTGATGACTTATAGCCGGTGTATGCATTAAAACCTTATCGAGATTCAGCCTTAATGTGAAACAACCAAATACAAATATTTCATCCTGTGGGAAAGGTGAACAACACCAGACGTACTGACAACACTATCCCTTGCAAGCCACAACCTCACTTGCAGATTTTTATATCATACACTCATTGTCCAGCCTTAATTGGATGCTGTGTTTCCCTAATTGATTAAATCTGACACGCTCCCTCTTTTGAGCTTTTCATTGGCCTCGGTTTGTACTACCAAGACCAAAGGGGCGGCCGCAAAGCCTTGTCTGCCATGCTGCGGGACAAAAATGATTAAAAGTCCACTTCTATTTCTTTTTATTCATTTTTTCACCTCACTTCGGGGGAATTTCTTTGGTTTTTATTCTAAGGGAGGGAGAGTGGACGGTAGAAAAGAGGATATGCGATTTTTCCACGTGCAGCCTTGCCTATAGGGACGCTCGGAGGCCCTGGTGAATTACTGTGGCTGGATCGTGCCATGTCCAGGTGCGACACGGGACGAGGCGAGGGAGGGAGGGGCCGGCCATATACAGGGATTTTCTGAAGTGGGAAGGGAACTGAAGCACACGTTAACATAGGGGAAGAGAGAGAGAGAGAGAGAGAGAGAGAGAGAGAGAGAGAGAGGAGAGAGAGAGAGAGAGAGAGGAGAGAGAGAGAGAGAGAGAGAGAGGAGAGAGAGAGAGAGATGAGAGAGAGAGAGAGAGAGAGAGAGAGAGAGAGAGAGAGAGAGAGAGAGAGAGAGAGAGAGAGAGAGAGACTGGAGGGAGGGAAACTTGAGATGACGAGGGGAATGAGATAAAAAACGGGATGTTATGAGAGAATTTGCAAAGGAAGAGATAATGTAAGATTCCGAGGAAGGATTTACACAGCGGTTATACAGAGACTTAATCAGTTAGAGGACGGTGATTTCTGCGTCAGAGGAAAGATTGAGTGATGATGGAGGAAACTATAGGAGAGAGAGAGAGAGAGAGAGAGAGAGAGAGAGAGAGAGAGAGAGAGAGAGAGAGAGAGAGAGAGAGAGAGAGAGAGAGAGAGAGAGAGAGAGAGAGAGAGAGAGAGAGAGAGAGAGAGAAAGAGAGAGAGAGAGAGAGAGAGAGAGAGAGAGAGAACATAAGTTAGACGGTATGATATGTGGGAAACTAGGAGAGATAAGTATAATGGTCTAGGTATCAAGGAGGAGGAGGAGGAACCTTCTGCTTTATTATCTTGTTTTTCACAGTCCTAGTTAATACCAGTGGGTGTGTTGCTGCTTGGTCCTTCCTTTGTGTATTCCTTGTTTAGAGGAGGAAGAGGAGGAGGAGATATAGAAGAAGAGGTGATGGGCAGCTTACCAGTCGTTTGGCGAGAAGAGGAGGAGGAGGAGGAGGAGGAGGAGGAGATATAGAAGAAGAGGTGATGGCCAGCTTACCAGTCGTTTGGCGAGAAGAGGAGGAGGAGGAGGAGGAGGAGGAGGATTACATAGGATTACATAGGAATAACAGACACCAGGAGACCTATTGGTCCATAGCGAGGGTATCTGCTGAACTACATATTACTAACTATCAACTACTTGTAAGAAAACAGTTGGAAAATGATACCATGTCCCTAAAGAGGATAGGAACATGGAAGTTTCATAGTGCAGAATGATAGGATATAAAAAATACTAACTACAACTACCACTACAACTAATCGATACGGGGTACTAGATACGAATTCGCACTATCAATACCCATTTACTTTACAGTGCGCGTCAAGTCTGTTTTTTAATGTAGTTATTGTGCTGGCTCCGACAACATTTGCTGGTAACTTGTTCCATCGATCAACGACTCTAACATTGAAATAATTTTTACGGAGGTCGGTGATGCAACGTTGACCGTTTAGTTTTAAACCATTATTTCTTGTTGTCACTTGAGTTGAAAGCTCGAATCTAGCTCTCTTGATTAATGACATCAAAACCTTTTAGGATCTTAAAGGTTTCTATCAAGTCCCCACGGATTCTACGATCCTTTAAGGAAAACATATTAAGTTTCCGCAGGCTCTTCATAAGATGAATTTCGCAGAGATGGAATTTGTTGGTTGCTCTTCTTTGCACTGATTCCAATTTGGCTTGATCTTTTACGAAACAGGGCGACCAGAATTAAACGGCATATTCCAAGTGCGGCCTAACCAAGGACGTGTATAATTGTATCATTACTTTCGGAGTTTTATGTTCAAAGTTACGTTTAATAAAGCCCAACATCATACTTGCCTTTTTACTGGCAGCTAGGCAATGCGGACTGGTTTTAAGATCATTACTGATGATGAAACCTAAATCCTTTTCCTGCTGTACTTCAGTTAACAATTTATTTTGCATTTGATAGTTATATTTGAGGTTATCGTTGCCTATATGCATTACTTTACATTTATCGGAATTGAATTTTAATAGCCATTTATCACTCCAATCTGATAGTTTGTCGAGATCACTTTGTATGAGTTCGCAGTTTTCTGTAGTATATGCTCTACCGCCTAATTTGGTGTCATCTGCAAATTTCGATATTTTAGATACAAGTCCGCAGTCCAGATCGTTGATATATATCAGAAAAAGAGTAGGACCCAAGACCGAGCCCTGAGGCACCCCACTAGTGACATGTAACCAATCAGATACCTCGCCATTTATTACTACCCGTTGTTTACGATTTGAAAGCCAATCGTCAATCCATGAACATAATTGCTCTCCTAAGCCATGTGCCCTTAGCTTGGTCAACAGTCGCTTATGGGGAACTGTATCGAAGGCTTTCTGAAAATCAAGGTATATTACATCCGAGGGAATTTTAGCGTCCCAGTTTGAATAAATGACATTAAAAAAAATCCAGTAGGTTTGTTAAGCAGGATCTCTTATTTCGAAATCCATGCTGGGAGTTTAGTATTGAGTTATTTCATCGAGAAAAGACACTATTTTATCCCGCAATATTTTCTCAAATAGTTTAACAATCACGGACGTAGACTAATTGGGCGATAATTACTTGCGAGGCTCTTACTCCCTTTCTTGAATATCGGGTGAACATTAGCTAATTTCCACATACTAGGAACATTTTTTCACTTAGCGATTATTGAAAATAATCTTTAATGGGAGCGAAAGTTGACTGTGACATTCGCGAAGTAGTCGCGGCGAGATTCGTCACCCACACGGATTTTGCTGGGTCAAGTTCAGCAAATACTTGATATTTCGTCTACTGTTATTCTCCTATTACCAGTCTATCCCTTTCGAGTCCGCATACATGTTTACTGGTTCTGGTAATGGAGTTTCGTCTTTAATAAATACCGCATTAAAGTATTCATTGAGTACGAACGCCATACTCTTATTATCATTTACCAAGATATTATTATTATCTTTCAGTGGCCCATACTTGTTTTGACGTTTTTCTTACTTCGAACGTATTGAAAGAACTTTTCGGGTTTGATTTGGATTCCTTGCAATTTTTTCTTCATACTCGCGCTTTTTAGACTTAATTAGTCCTTTGCAGCGACGTTTTACGTCATTGTATTCTCTAGAATCGCAGTCTGCCTTTGATCGTTTGTAAACTTTATACGCTCGGCGCTTTCTGCCAATGATTTGTTGGATCTCATTATTCATCCAACTGGGTCTGTTTATGTTATTCAAACGTTTTCTTACCATGGGAACATGTTTTTCCACCACCGATTGGAGTTTATTAGTGAATACATTACACATGTTTTCGGCGTTATTACCATTTAGTAGGTCAATCCATTCAACTTCGCTTAGTACCCTGCTGATTTTCGTGAAATCTGCTTTATTGTAATTTGGGACTAATAACCGATTTTCTGTGATGTCTACATTGCAATTTATGCCGCATCTGATTAGCCTGTGATCACTGTTTGCCAAATGTTCACCTATATCGCAGTAATCAATCAGATCAATGTCGGTAGTGAAAACTAAATCTAGGATACTATTATCCCTTGTAGGCTCACGGACCACCTGATTTAAATATACTTCGTTCACCATATCAAGCAATCGCATACCTTCTCTATCAGCAGAATTATTATTCCAGTCTATATGAGGTAGGTTCTATCCTTTTCGAGTCTTGCATACATGTTTACTGGTTCTGGTAATGGAGTTTAGTCTTCTTTAATAAATACCGCATTAAAGTATTCATTGAGTACGAACGCCATACTCTTATCATTTACCAAGATATTATTATTATCTTTCAGTGGCCCATACTTGTTTTGAAGTTTTTCTTACTTCGAACGTATTGAAAGACCTTTTCGGGTTTGATTTGGATTCCTTTGCAATTTTTTCTTCATACTCGCGCGCCTTTTTAGACTTAATTAGTCCTTTGCAGCGACGTTTTACGTCATTGTATTCTCTAGAATCGCAGTCTGCATTTGATCGTTTGTAAACTTTATACGCTCGGCGCTTTCTGCCAATGATTTGTTGGATCTCATTATCATCAACTGGGTCTGTTTATGTTATTCAAACGTTTTCTTACCATGGGAACATGTTTTTCCACCACCGATTGGAGTTTATTAGTGAATACATTACACATGTTTTCGGCGTTATTACCATTTAGTAGGTCAATCCATTCAACTTCGCTTAGTACCCTGCTGATCTTCGTGAAATCTGCTTTATTATAATTTGGGACTAATAACCGATTTTCTGTGATGTCTACATTGCAATTTATGCCGCATCTGATTAGCTGTGATCACTGTTTGCCAAATGTTCACCTATATCGCAGTAATCAATCAGATCAATGTCGGTAGTGAAAACTAAATCTAGGATACTATTATCCCTTGTAGGCTCACGGACCACCTGATTTAAATATACTTCGTTCACCATATCAAGCAATCGCATACCTTCTCTATCAGCAGAATTATTATTCCAGTTTATATGAGGTAGGTTAAAATCTCCACAAATAATTGTATCGTTATATTGTTCACAATGACTTTATCTCGTCATACAGGAGGCAATCTACTTCGCATTAGATTGGGAGGACGATATATTGTCCCAATAGTTAGCAATTTACCGTTTAGCTTAGTCTTTGCGTAGACTGAGTCATAATGATCTTTGTTTACTTTATCGATTTCGATTGCTTGCAAATTTTCTTTAATGTAAAGAATGACACCTCCACCTGCTTTATGCGTGCGACAATTTAGGAATGTCTTGTAGCCTGGAATGGCTATTTCAGCTAATAAATGTTTATCTTTTGTGTTGACCCAACTCTCAGTGATACTGACGATATCTGGCGTTTCGGCAACAACGTATGCTAATAATTCGTTACGCTTTAAAATAATGCTTCTGGCATTTGTGTAGAGTAATTTAAGTTCCTTGATAGTTTTGGTAACCTTGCGTGAGGGTTTACCGGCAGGGCGTCTACGGTCCACTGTTACAGGGCGCTTGATTAAGTTACTTTGATTAGTATTTGCGGAAACGGGACGTGACCCAGCGTTGCTGTGGGGTAAGAAAGGGGTTAAGGTGATGCTGCTACCGCCGTCCGCTCGTCGTTTTTTAGAGAGGAGGAGGAGGAGGAGATATAGAAGAAGAGGTGATGGCCAGCTACCAGTCGTTTGGCGAGAAGAAGAGGAGGAGGAGGAGGAGGAGGAGGAGGAGGAGGAGATATAGAAGAAGAGGGTCAGATCAGCTTACCAGTCGTTAGGCGAGAATAGGGTGAATTGGAAGTTAGGAGGATAGATGCGGTAGACCCAGTAGTTGCCCATCCCGAACCACACGATCAGGAAGATGGTGAGCGCTATGTCGGTCGCCCGGTAGCTGGTCGACGTGAAGATCTCGTCCAGGCTGTCTTCGGCGAACGCGTCATCGATCCTCTCGTAGCGCCTCGACCGTATCTGGGAAGGCAAGTTCAGTCACCCTTGTGCACATTTATACTATATGTAACACTTCATTTGTGTCATCGTAAATGATCACATCTTTTTATGGGGGAAGTGGGTTGCACATATTTTTTTTTTTTTTTTTTTTTTTCGTATCTTACTATTACTCATCTTACTCATTAGGATTTTCAGTCTCCTTCCTTTTATTTTTATTTTCTTTTCTTACTCCTTTCTTTCTTTCTTTTACACCGTGCGTTTATATGCCTCTTGTTTCGTTTATATATTGTTGTTGTCTTTCATGTGCCTCTCTCATACTCTTTCCTCCCACCCTTTCCATTTATATAATTATAGTAGTAGTATTTTCCCCTCACTCC
>JACEEZ010012879.1:22500-31718 GCA_016584305.1 Chionoecetes opilio
GTACAAGAACATAAGAGCATAAGGAAGCTAGTACAAGAACATAAGAACATAAGGAAGCTACAAGAACATAAGAAAATAAGGAAGCTAGTACAAGAACATGAGAAAATAAGGAAGCTAGTACAAGAACATAAGAGCATAAGGAAGCTAGTACAAGAACATAAGAACATAAGGAAGCTAGTACAAGAACATAAGAACATAAGGAAGCTACAAGAACATAAGAAAATAAGGAAGCTAGTACAAGAACATAAGAACATAAGGAAGCTACAAGAACATAAGAGCATAAGGAAGCTAGTACAAGAACATAAGAACATAAGGAAGCTACAAGAACATAAGAAAATAAGGAAGCTAGTACAAAAACATAAGAAAATAAGGAAGCTAGTACAAGAACATAAGAGCATAAGGAAGCTAGTACAAGAGCATAAGAACATAAGGAAGCTACAAGAACATAAGAAAATAAGGAAGCTAGTACAAGAACATGAGAAAATAAGGAAGCTAGTACAAGAACATAAGAACATAAGGAAGCTACAAGAACATAAGAGCATAAGGAAGCTAGTACAAGAACATAAGAACATAAGAAAGCTACAAGAACATAAGAAAATAAGGAAGCTAGTACAAGAACATAAGAAAATAAGGAAGCTAGTACAAGAACATAAGAAAATAAGGAAGCTACAAGAACATAAGAAAATAAGGAAGCTACAAGAACATAAGAAAATAAGGAAGCTAGTACAAGAACATAAGAAAATAAGGAAGCTAGTACAAGAACATAAGAACATAAGGAAGCTACAAGAACATAAGAACATAAGGAAGCTACAAGAGGCCGTGAGACCTACACATGGTAGTTCCTAAGTAAATGAAGAAGAAAAAAAAGGTTCTAATCATTAATTCTAATCCATTGGTTCAAGAAAATAGATGTTAAGGTATATAATATATGTGTTAGACTTCGTGATATTTGTGTTGTCTAGTATTATGTATATGAGGAAAAAAGGTTGGTCATAGGAAAGTGTATTCATGGTCGTTTTGTTGTTGTTGGTGGGTCGTGTTTCAATTCTAGGTTTGTTATTGTATGCATGGGATTGTGAGGGTGTCTATGCTCTCTATACTGCCTTTAATTAGTATCTGTCAGGTGATAATAACCAATGAATTTATAGACGAATCAATACATAAGGAAATAATTATGTATATAGTGATGTAAACCAATAGCTAAATAGAGCATTAAATAAGAGACAGAAGTAGATAAAGAGCTAAATAAACCAATAAATAAAGAGACAGAAGTAGATAAATAGCTAAATAAACCAATACATCTGAGACAGAAGTTGATAAATAGCTAGTTAAATAAACCAAAATATAAGAGAAGTTCATAAATATCTAAGAAAACCAATAAATAAAGAGACAGAAGTAGATAAATAGCTAGATAAACCAATAGATAAGAGACAGAAGTAGATAAATAGCTAGATAAACCAATAAATAAGAGTCAAAAGTAGATAAATAGCTAAATAAACCAATAAATAAGAGACAGAAGTAGATAAAGAGCTAAAAGCATTAAATAAGAGACAGAAATAGATAAATAGATAAAAAACCAAAAAATAAGAGAAGTTGATAAATGGCAAAAAATAAAGCAATAAATAAAGAGACAGAAGTAGATAAATAGCTAGATAAACCAATAGATAAGAGTCAAAAGTAGATACATAGCTAAATAAACCAATAATAGCCAAGAAAAGCCGCTGGTTTGGTTCCTTTATGTTATTTTTAATAGTGAAGATGTTTAAATTGATCACTGTTATCATTGTTGTTATTGTTTTGGTTAAATCTGATGGATGTGTACTTTTAACCCATTGAGGCCCACACCGTCATTTCCATTGTAATTTAGCCCCCATTAGACGATTTTAATGAATATAAGCAATGTTTTATAGATAATATGACCTGTTTAGTATCTTTGTCCACTAGCTAATTTGGTATTTCAGCTATTTTTTGTTATTTTATGGCTAATTACAGACGATTTTATATAGCAAAGGAAATATCTGGGCGTTAAAGGGTTAATGATGTAATGTTTAACCCCTGCACGCCCAGATCTTTCCTTTGCTATAAAAAATGGTAGGTTGTTAGCCATAAAAATTACAAAAAGTAGCTGAATATACCAAATTAGTTAGTCGACAAGGATACTAAACAGGTCATAGCTATAAAACATTGCTTATATTCACTAAAAATCGTTTTAATGGTTGCCAAATTTACAATGAAAATTACGTTCTGAGTCTCAAGGGGTTAATGATGTAATTTTGAAGTAGAGGTTAAAGTATTAAGTCAGAAATTAAATACCTTGCCCTATAGACAGCTTGGTTCCTTGCTAGACATTGGGTTCGCTCTGGCCTGGGTGATCAAACGGTTTTTAATAATGAAGGAGGAGACTCAAGACACAATGTAAACAATAGGGAAAAACAGACAGACAGACGGCATCGAACTTTGACGGTGAGGGGTGTGTGTGGTGTGTGTGTGTGTGTGTGTTGTGGGGTGGTTGTGTGTGTGTTGGGTGTGTGTGTGTGTGTGTGTGTGTGTGTGTGTGTGTGTGTGTGTGTGTGTGGTGTGTGTATGTATGTATGTATGTGTGTGTGTGTGTGTGTGTGTGTGTGTGTGTGTGTGTGTGTGTGGTGTGGTGTGTGTGTGTGTCTCGTTCCTCACCCTCCTGCCATATTTTCTCTTGCGTGGCTTACCTCACAAAGCCTTTACAAAAGCCCTCTACACCTCACTACCTGACTCGCCCACGGGCTCCCCCCCCCTCTCTCTCTCTCCTCTCCTCTCTCCTCTTTTCTCTCTCTCTCTCCTCTCTCTCTCTCTCTTCTCTCTCTCTCTCTCTCTGTTCTCTCTCTCTATCTCTTTTATCCCTCTTTTTTCTCTCTGTCTTCTCTCTCTCATTATCTCTCTCTTTTTTCTCTTTTCTCTCTTCTCTTCTCTCTCTCTCTCTCCTCTCTCTCCCCTCTCTCTCCTCTCTCTCCTCTCTCTCTCTCTCTCTCTCTCTCTCTCTCTCTCTCTCTCTCCTCTCTCCTCTCTCTTCTCTCTCTCTCTTTCTCTCTCTCTCTCTCCGTCAAGAATTGAGTCTGTCATTTAATTTCAGCCCTTACCTTTTTTGCCACCTTTTCCCCCACACCTCCTCATTTCCCTTGCACCCCTCCTTTTCCCCCCCCTCTCCCCTCTTCCCCTCCAACTTCCTTTCCCCTCCTAGCTAGTTTTTCCTGCCCTTCGGGCATTGCCTTGGAGTGTGTCATCTCCCTTTTACTCATCTCCCCCTTCTTCTTCTCTTCTGATGTGTTATCTTGTCATATATTATCGTCAATATTGTGGTTATAGTCTCTGTAGTTCTTATATCTTTGTGTGTGTGTGTGTGTGTGCGTGTGCGTGTTGTGTGTGTGTGTGTTGTGGTGTGTGGTGTTTTGTGGGTGTGTGTGTGTGTTGGGGTGTACTTACCCATGATCACCATTAGCACTGGTACGATGTTGCCATGATGAGCAGCACCGTCATCAGCACTGAAAACGAAAGAAAGATGTTTTATGCACCAGCAACACACACACACACACACACACAGAGAGAGAGAGAGAGAGAGGACGAGAGAAGGGAAGGAGAGAAGAGAGAAGAGGACAGAGCGAGGAGAGGGGGAGAGGAGGGGAGATAAAAGGGAGAGAGAGAGAAGAGAAGACGGAGAGAGAGGAGAGGGGAGGGGAAACGAGAGAGAGGAGGAGAGAGAGAGGGAGAGAGGAAAGAGAGAGGAGAGAGAGAGAGAGAGGACGAGAGAGGAAAGGGGAGAGGAGAGAGAGAGAAGAGGAGAGAGAGGAGGGGAGAGGAGAGAGAAAAGAGAGAGAGAGAAAAGAGAGAGGGGAGGAGGGGAGAGAGAGCCCGTTAAAGAGCACGGCACAAGAACAAGACAGTGGGGAAAAGAAATAGATCAACGATAATTTGACATGACATTCACACTCTTCCTCCTCCCACTTGCAACTGTACCCTCTTAACTCCTCTCCCCCATAAATACGCCCCTCCTTCCTACTCTCCCCTCTCCTTCCCTTTCCCCTTACTCTCTCCCCTCTCCCTCTCGTCTCTATCCCCATTTTCTGAGGTCCAGGAGTGCGGCCAAAGGTCAATCTCGAATTTTAAAGAAGATGAAAGCGTTTTCTTTTTCCTCCTATAGGGACGCCCTCTACCTTGTTGTGAGTGACTTGTTTTGAGCTTCAGGGTTCTAAGGATTCAGGGCTTCGGGGTTTTGAGGGTTCAGGGCTTCTTCTTTCTTCCACTTCTCCAAAATATCCTGTTGTTGGTCTATTTCAGCTCATCTGTTTTTTGTTTTTTTTTTTTTTTTTTTTGGTGGGGTGTGTGTTACTACTACTACTACTACTCTTGTCACCTTGCTGTGTCGCCTTGACTTTTTTCCCTTTCCTTGGTTGTTGTTTCTTTGCCCATTTACAACAGTCGGTCTTACATATAGAACAGCCTCTCCATTATGCTATCCAGAGTGCACGAGTCTATATTTGGATTCATTATGTTATGCTACGCGCGGTGCTACTGAGGGTATGACCTTGAACTCTTATAACGTAGCAGGTTTGATTTTTAACCCCTTCACGCCCAGATCCTTCCTTGCTATATCAAAAATCGTCTGTTATTAGCCATAAAATTGCGAAAAATAACTCAATATGCAAAATTAGTTAGTCGACAGGGATACTAAACAGGTCATATCTATAAAATATTGCTTATATTAACAAAAAATCGTCTAATGGTAGCCAAATAACAATGGAAATTACGCTCTGGGTCTCAAGGGGTTAAGTTCAGGATGGAAGAACACGCTGGTTTTATGTTTATGTATCTCGTCGCCTGAGTGAGGTAAACATTTTGGGCAGCTCTTCATCATATTTCATGCACAGTTATAAATAATTAGTTGTGATGTATGAGCTTCCATTATAATTATCCGTCCTTGACATTTATTCATCTATCTGGCCTAGTTTCAAGATCCTCTCTGTGTGTTGTTCCCTAATGATCTATTTTAGTTCCTTTCCATATGAATGATCAAAGATAGTTTCATGAATGTGGGTCGTCTATGGTATTTTTTCTTTGCCGTTATGCATTACTCATTCATTTTCTCTCATAATTTCTTGAGACTTCCACGAAAACAAAGGTGAACAGCTTCGGTTATAGAATTCACCAGTTGTACAAACCACGTATAAAGTCCCTCTGACTACCAAACACATCCTAGTCGAGAGTCCCCGGTTTGAGGGCCCGGCAAGAGTGATAACCTCTCCTTAAATGTCGTGGGGGAAGACGTAACGTTGTCTCTCTGTGATGCTGAGCTTATTTATGGGACTGCCACTTCACAAGTAGTAGTAGGTAGTAGTTGTGCCATTACACTACTACTACTACTACTTCAGACTAACTACTACTACTTCAGACTACTACTACTACTACTACTACTACTTCTTCAGACTACTACTACTACTACTACTTCAGACTACTACTACTACTTCAGACTACTATACTACTTCAGACTATTACTACTACTTCAGACTACTACAACTACTACTACTACTTCAGATACTACTACTACTTCAGACTACTACTACTACTACTACTACTACTACTACTACTACTTCACTATTTACTATACTACTACTACTACTACTACTATACTACTACTACTACTACTACTACTACTACTTCAGACTACTACTCATACTACTTCAGACTACTACTACTACTTCAGACTACTACTACTACTTTAGGCTACTACTTCAGACTACTACTACTACTTCAGACTACACTACTACTTCAGACTACTACTACTACTTTAGACTACTACTTCAGACTACTACTACTACTTCAGACTACTTCTATTATTTCAGACTACTACTAACTTCAGACTACTACTACTACTTCAGACTACTACTACTACTTCAGACTACTACTATACTACTTACTACTACTTTAGAATACTACTAACTACTACTACTACTACTACTACTACTACTACTACTTTAGACTACTACTACTACTACTACTACTACTACTATACTACTATACTACTACTACTACTACTTACTACTACTACTACTACGACTACTACTACTACTACTATACTACTTCAGACTACTAGTACTATTCTTTTAACTACTACTACTATACTTACAAAATACTACTACTACTTTTACTACTACTACTACTATACTAACTACTACTACTATACTACTTACTACTACTACTACTATTACTACCACCAATACTACCACTACATCCCCCCCTTTCCCCCCCCACACCACCACCACCCCGCAGAATCCTCCCCTGTCTTACAAAGATCTTGACCCCCTTTGAAAACGAACTCGAGGTGTTGTTGCCCCCCAATTTGGCGTCCTTTTTGGACACGAGGACCCGTACGCCGAATCCCGCTCTCCACGTTGGCTTCCCCGTGAGAAACTCCCGGCGGTCGTCCACAGATACCTGAAGGGGAAGGAGGGAGGCACAGGGGGACAAGGGTGCAAAAGCGGGAGGGCGGCGGTGGAAAAGGCGGAAGAAAAAGAAAGGCCAGTGAAGAAAAGTACTAGCGAGGGGAGGAGGGGAAAAAAAGCAAAAGGAAAAAGGGCAGGGTTTAAAAAGTAGGAGGCACGGTGCAGAACAAAATAATTGATTTCTATTCTATTTTATTTTAAAATCACTTTTTGTTTTGTTTTTTTTTTTCTATGTTAAAAATGTAATAGAGGTAAATGAAGTATAATAAAAAAAAAAAAAAAAAAAAAAAAAAAAAATGCTAGCGGGTGGTGGTGGAAAAGGCTGAAGAAGGAAGAGTGTCAGGTGGGAAGGTGGATGACATGATGGGGTGTGATTGTGTAGTGGGTGGTGTAGGGTTGAGGGGGCATAGAAAAGGGGTAGGTAATAGAGTAGTTAATGATGAAGTCGAGGCATGGGAATACAAAAGTGTAGCGGAGATGGGGGGGGGGGGGGGAAGTGAAAAAGGAAGAAACGGGTGAAGGGAAGGTGGAAGACAGTGAGGGGGGTGCCTTTGTGTAGTGGGTGGTGTAGGTTGAAAAAGGAGGGTTAGTAGGGGGAGGTAATAGAGTAGTTAATGATGAAAGAAAATGGGATGGGATCGGGGAAAGAAAAGAAATCATGTGTCATGGAGGTTAACCGAAGCAATGGAGAATGCAGTATTCAAATTCAAAGCACGCCAAAAGATTAGACCCTCGATTTTCATTTACGCCGGGACTAAAAGCGATAATGTGCAAAACCCTTGACGACAATTCATTACGACGCGAGGGACATTGGACACTTGACACAGGATGAAACCACTCGCAATGGCCACTCAGATTTCATGCCACATTGATGCATCAAACTCAGACTCAAGTGTTTGATATAATATATATATATATTAACTAACAAAACACACACACACAAACCACACACACGCAAATAACCCAAACACACCCAACCCCCACGAAAATCCCACCCAAACAAAACACCCAAACACCACACACACACACACCACTCACATCACACTCTCACACACACACCACACACACACACACACACACAAACACACACACACACAAAACATATATGGAGAATGATAGGTCAAGAGTAGATTAAGGAAGGAGAGTGTTTGAAGTAGGGATTTAGAGGAGGAGGGAGAGTACAGCACAACCTCGGCCTGCACCCAAATCACTACTTCTGTCCTGTTTACGATGGCCACACACCCTCGACACTCGGGGTCACAGCGGTCTGTAGTTTTTTCCACTTTTTCATTTCACTGATATTGCATAGTAAAACACTTTAGCTTACAAATGTATTTATGTTTGTACACTCGTGCGATGAGGAAAACGATAGAGAAGGGGAATATAGTCAAGATTAATAGACATACTATCATACTATTAAAAGTCTATAGATCTTGAATATAGTTGTATACAGTTCGGAGCATGTCCCCCACACACCCAGGGTCAGATAGGACAAACCAAGGTTAAATGACTAAAGGACTAAACTCTCTCTCTCTCGGCTTTGGTACACAACCAAGGGGTCACCCAGCTTTCCACAGGTCACCCCGATCTGACCTGATGGTGGGGCGGCAACAAGCATGTCCAGGCCTGGGAATGTACCTGATCACGCACAGAGGTAGAAGACGGCGGGCTGAAGGGGTTAGTGTTGAGTCAGCAAGTAAATTTGTGCAGAGATGTTGAGAAGGAATGAAAAATATGCACACAAAGTATACATGATTAATGAATGCTATAGTAACACGTCTAGTGATACATATATGGTGTGCGTACAGGAGGAGAAATGGGTGGTGGTGGTGGGTGCAGGGGGTAGTGAACAAGAATAGGAAAACCAAACATTACTTCGTTTAAGTCACGTAGTTTATTGGCAGCTCGATGAAATCACCGTTTATTAGTAAGGTAGGTGAGTAATGTGATGTGGGGTTACGTATATATATATATATATAATATATATAATATAAAATATATAATAATGAATATATATATATAATATAGATATATATATAATATATAATATATATAGTATAGTATAGTACACTATATATATATATTATAAAATTTAAGTTAGTTAAATATATAAAAATATTATATAATAATAATATATATATATATAATATGTAAATAATATGAATATATATATTAATTTTGTATATATATATAATATAATATATATAATATATATATATATAATATATACATAAATTTTAAAATATATATATATATATATAATATATATAATATATTATATATATATATATATAAAATATATTTTATATATATTATATATAATATATTATATTTTAAAATATATTTTATATATATATATAAGCGAAAGTGTTGTGTGTGTCTGTCTGTCCGCGATAGGTGCCGCCCCAGTGGCGCAAACCCTCATATGGCACAGTTTTGGAATCGGGTCGACCAGGGGAAGGTTTTAAGCCCACTTATGATATCCGATCACTTTTTTTTTTTTTTTTTTAGCAGCCTATTAGCAAGAATTGTGAAAAAAAGTGGGTTGCGAGAATTGAGGAAACCATGATGTAGGGTGATGGGTAATGGGTTGGGTGAATGGGTGGGGTGATGGGTAAGGGTGTGGGGGGGATGGGTGAGTGAATGGGTGGGGGTTTATGGGTGAGGGAATAGATTTGGGGTGGGAAATTTGGGAATGGGGTGGGGGGAAAAAGGTGAATGGTGGGTGATGGGTAATGGGAGTGAAAG
>JACEEZ010012880.1:0-35000 GCA_016584305.1 Chionoecetes opilio
AGTCCCCAAACCCCCACCACGACCCGTCCCTCCCGTTCAAAGGGTTTTAAGCGAGTACCCCGCTCAAGACCTTGCTAGACGTGAAGGAGAAGGGGGGTTGGGGATAGTTAATGGCAGCGCTAACGCCGGGCAACCCCGATGGTAGCCGCTGGGGGGACACCACCCCGAAGTCGTTTTTACACCGCCGCGGGCCCTTGTAAAGGCGCTCACTATCGTTCCCCTAGTTTCACTGAAGCTAATCTAGAATATACCTACAAAAGAAACATGTTTTCTTGATCCCACGGGGACTTCGCTGCACGTTACCCAAAACATAAAAATTTAAATACTGAAATCCCCGTAAATTTGAAAAGATTTCCCCATCATTGATATATTTTTAAGAGGAGTTTCAAATGTTCTAAAATGAAAAAAATTTTAGCATTGGGAGTACGATAAATTGTACCAAAAAGAACTTTTTTGGGGAAAATTTAAAAAAAAAAATTTGGGGGGGGAAATTAGTGTAAATAAAAAATTTCAATGGTCACCTCAGCCATATTTTAAAAATATGACAAATAATAACTTTTTTACATAAAGACATACCCCTCCTCCTAATGATTTTTACTATTCGTAAAAAACTATACCCTTCACTCGAAAAGTGTTTAATATTTTGGAAATTTTCCCAAAAAAGACGTAGCTTTTATTGGGTTTGAGCTGAAGTTATACCAAATGAAAGAGAAAATTTTCTAAATTGTTGGGTATCTAGCAATTTATTCTAAAAAATTTTTTGGTAAACTGTTATTTTTGAGTCAATTTTCAAAGTCACTCTGCCTATGTCTATTCTATGTTGGTATGGAAACATAATTCATGATATTTGCTCGGGGTCGATCCCTTCAAAATTTATGTAATTTGTATCATCTGTTGAATCTATATACAGTTTACTGAACTTATCAAAAATATGCTTGCTTTTAAAGTAATTTTTTATTGGGGGCTAGTATTTCAAGAGCTGTCATCATTTTAAATGTGAAAAAATAAAAGGTGGGGGGAGTCGCAGCCGATGGGGGTCTGCAAACACTGCAAAGCCCAGAAGCAGCTCCTCACCTGCCCAGCATCACAACTGAAGAAACCCAGCGCCGCGCCGAACCGCTCCAACCCTCAAAACAGCTTCCTCACCCAACACGCCCACAGCTGAAACGCTCCAAAACTTGAATCAGCAGCACAGCACCCCAAAAAAAGCAGCACACCAGCCGAACGCCCGAAGCAGACTCAGTAAAGTCTGACAGGGGCCCCCCTGGGGGGGCTTGTGTTCCCTCCCGTCCCAAATGACGACTCGTATGACTGAAGTACGCTATTTTTTCCTGAAGCCCTTTTCTTTTTTAAGGGCTGGTAACTGAGCCTTTCCCACTTTATGGAAGCTTCACAAAAAATTCATTTTAAATATTGGTGTCTTTCTATTTTGATGAACTCCGCAGTGCTAGTCCTCTTGTAATCCATCCTAATCCTTCAGTAGTTTGCAAGTTGTCTTTCAAATGTCTGTCCTCGTACTAGTTTCTTTCTTCATCCCAGGATATCTCTTATTTTAAGTATTAATTTTCACTTAAGGTTGTCAACTTCTATCTGGGTGAACTTTTTTTTAATTTGTTTTTTTTTTTTTTTTTTTTTGTTTTTTTTTTTTGTTCCAATGAAATGTGTCAGCTCCAAGTTTCGAGACTCTCATTGTCTCATTCGACTGTTGAGGTCCTGCATTTCTCAGTTGCATCTTTGTAGTCCTTTTGTTGGGTTTCCTACATAAGCTTGATGTCTTCACTGGCACATTCTTGAACGTATAGTGTAACTTGGGATTGGATATGAACGAAAAGCGGTTGTGACGGAGCGATGTGTAGGCACGTCCGCCAGTACCGCGCTCAAACACTCATCCAATGAATGCTAGAAGAGAGTGGGTGATAGGACAGAACCCAAAGGAACACCACTCTTAATAGACTTAGGAAAGAGCAATGACTGTCTACAAGTAGCTGCTGGAATGGTTTGAAATTAGACTAACGAGGAAGGGTGCAGAGAGGGGATATAACGCGAATGAGGGTAGTTTGGCAAGTAAAGATTTGTGCAAGACTATATCAAAAGCTTTTGATATGTCAAGGGCCATCTGCAAAAGTTGTCACCGTTAAAGGAGAATGACCAGATTCAGTTAGGGAACACAGAAGATCAACCAGTAGATCCGCCCTTACGGATAGCGTAGTCACGATCAGATATAATGCTAGATTGTGAGCTGATATATGCTTGAATCTTTTTATTAAGTAAATAGATTCAAATGCTTTAGACAGGCAGAAGTCAAGCTATAGGAACGGTAGTTCAAGGGTATTAGACATGGTCAAACCCTTTCTTAGTAACAGGGGTTGTGATGTCCAGCAAACGTCCAGCAAGAATGAAAGGTGGAAGTCGAAGACAAATATGGAAAAGCTTGATCATCAAAGTGCAAGCACAGAAGCACAGTTTTTGAGAAACAATAGGAGGGACGCCGTGAAGGACCGTAAGCCTTCCGCTGATCTATGCCCCAGAGAAGGCAAATAAAACATCATTAGAAGATCCTAATAACAGGCATAATATAAGTCAGAGGGTGGGAGGAGAATGAGGAACAAGCCCGTCTTTCAACAGAAGTGGATATGCCACAAAAGTTGTGAGGCAAAGAGTTCAGCTTTATAATAGACTGCGACAATCTAAGACCATCTGGGTGGGGACAAAAGCCTAAGAAGTGAAGATGAAGAAAACAAATTTTATGGGATGTTATTAGCTAAATTGGCAGAAGTTCACGCAGACAAGAGTTTGATTCGAAATATGGTTGACATTCTTCTATGAACACGTAATCGCATTATTTGGTAAGTTTAGAAAGTATTTGGCATGATTACGGCCAGATACATAAAGGCATGAGTTTCAGGAGAATGGATGGTTAGTACCGTCTATGACTGCCCTCTCTATCTTGGTAACAGTCAATGATAACAAGGGCAGAGTTAACAAGGTTTTACAGGCTTTAGCAAGTCAAAAGACCGTAACACTTCCTTCACACGGCCATCGAGGCGTGTAATTTCCGAAATTTTTCGAAAATTTCTCCACAAAACGGGAGTTTACCCGCATTTCACCCAAAGTTCAGCTCAGTTAACCTTAATATAAGGTCCATAAAAGGTAAAAGGACTTAAGACATGAAAGAATTCCAAAATGCTAAAAGCACAACCCCTTTTTAAACATTATGCAGCAACTTCAAACCCGCACTCTTATTACCCGGGTATGAGACACCCATAATAATATTCGATCTAAAAGAATCACACAATCCCATTAACCATCTTACTTTCGACGGCACTATAATCGGCGCAGAAGGCCCATACTACATTGGCAATTTTTAGCGAATAAGTAGGCAGCACCAACCCTCTCACCACCCAGCCTTTCCTTTCTCGTGGATCTACAAACTTTAGTCTAAACTTTGCCATAAGAGTGCGTAAACTCAGACTCAATCATTTAATTTTTCGGATGAATGAACTCAGCCTTGTCGTGAAATCATTTAAAGGCTCCAGTTCTGGTCCTGATCACATAGCTTACAGAAATTATGAAATATTAGCCCAAAATCATACATTAAATTCACTATCATTATATGAGGAGAACATGAATTACTAGACTTGTTCCTCACATATTTTTTTTTGGTTCACATCATGATTAATTTCCTAAAAAGACGACCGCCTGAGAGACTATAATGGACCACCGCAGAAGAACTTCTTTCTGTCTGCTTTTGGCTTATGTGACACATATCGTATAGGTGTAGCAGTTGAAGTGAGTGAGAGAGATGAATATTATGATGTATTTTTTTTACAATTGTTTCTTTTGTATTATTAATTTATTTAATATGTGGCATATTCATTGGTACACTACATATTCATGTCCACTAACACCTCGCATGTGTGGGAGAGGATATGATGCGAATTAATAAACAATTCAATGATAAAGTATATCCTATAATGAGTGTAATCAATAAGTAAATATTGGGGTGAAATGAGCAAGTAGCTAAATCAAATCAACTAACCCGTAAACCTCCATGCCAAATACGAATATAGATTGATATGTTTATAGACCATTTCTATACATAATAATAATAACATGAGACCATGTTCTTTTTAGCTTAAATTGAGGTGAATGTTGTTTGATCAGAGCTGTTTTGTAGGGAGGGATGCTATTATGAATCGAGGATATTTTGAAGAGAATAGTCTCAAGATACACTCTTCGGAATGTTATCTGCTAAAAAGTTGATCTCTTCTCTCTCTCTCTCTCTTGCGTCTCGTCTCAATCCCTTCTCCTCTCCTCTCTCTCTCCTCTCTCGCTCCACTCTCTCTCGTCGCTCTCTCCTCTCTCTCTCTCTCATCTCTCTCCTCGTCTCTTCCTCCTCTCTCTCTCTCTCTCTCTCTCTCTCTCCGCCTCATCTCTCTCTCTCCTCCCCTCCTTCTCTCTCGTCTCCTCTCGCTCTCTCCTCTCTCTCTCTCCTCTCTCTCATCCTCTCTCTCTCCTCTCTCTCTCATCTCCCTCGCATCCCTATCTCTCTCTCTCGCTCTCTCTCATCCTCTTCCTCTTCCTCTCTCCTCCTCTCTCTCTTCTCTATCATCTCTCTTCTCTCTCTCTCCTCTCTCTCCTCTCCTCTCTCTCTCCTCCTCTCTCTCTCTCTCTCTCTCTCTCTCTCTCTCTCTTCCTCTCTCTCTCTCTCATCTCTGCGTCCTCTCTCTCCTCTCTCTCTCGCGTCTCTCTCTCTCTCTCTCTCTCATGCCAGTTTCACTATTGATATCTTTCCGTTCTCTTCGTTTTTTAAATAAAGAATATTATGAAACAAGAAACTATCAAATACATCAGTATAACTCCAATATTTCACAGTCCTAAGAAAAGAAATCAAACAAGAATAATTTTCTTCGCAAACCCGCACTGCAAACACAACGTTATTCCACATGAACAAATATGAAGATGAAAATGGTAGATGAATTTGATGGGTCTGTATTAAATTTAAAAAAAGTGGATAATATTGAATGAGGAGCCAAGGCGAAGGCTGAGGCGCTAGGGTGAAGGTATACCCATGGAGGCTTGCATGCATCACACGGATAAAGGACGGCAAGGCTATTACCTACGAACTAAGACTTGCACATGGAAGTAAAGTGTTTCCAATGCACGTGTACGTGGGCTAAAACATTTTTGTACGAGTTAGTTTCAAGGCCAGTCATCCATCAGTGTGCGTAAATAACTATTGGAGTAGAATGGTCATCTCCTTGGGGGCATACGCCGGGGGGCGCGTCGCCTCGCCCACCCTCACGCCTCTCCCGGGGTCACTTCGGCGCGAGTCCTCCATGCAGGCTGCCTTCCCTACAAGGCGTCAATACCCCCGCAGTTGCAGCGCCTTAACACTATAATATCTATCTATCTATCTTCCCATACCAAGCGAAATGCGACGGAATCATCACTTGCCCCAGCCAGGAGCCTTGTGGGCCACCCCCTTGGCACTCCTCCACGCGTATTGTCTCTTACAGATACAACCCAATGGAAGGATCGGTTTTTCAGGGTAGCGTGCCACATCACCATAAAATTGCCGAAGTTGGCGCTGACTTGACTTGCTAACTTGGCCCTCCAACCTTTATATATTCCTCTTAACTGATTTCTTTTATAAGGACCTTGGCAATTAAGCAGGCTTATTTGTCACTCTAAGGTCTTTTTTTTTTTGCCTTGGCCGTCCCTTTGAATGTAAAAAAAAGAAGAAAAGAATAATTTAGTCAAAGTCCCTCGTGGGTCTTTTATTCCAGCTTAGAGGTCGAGAAGCAACCATTCACAAGTATCTTCCTAGTAATGCTGTATATCCCATACCAACATATATATGTAGCACAGTCAAACCACGCGTCTCCAAACAATACACGTAGATGGATAACAGGGACACTTAGTCGCTTACGTTTTTCATTTTAAGTCAATCATCTGCTTTAAATATTATGTAGCTGCGATAATCTGATTGCTCTTATTGTGCAAAGAATAATCATCATGTACACAACAATGAACAGTCACACTATCGCTCCCCTGATGATGCGATGCTCCTTTCAAAAACAAATCAGCACCTCGTCTCGTTGCGTTTCTCTAAGTATTTTTGTTATCAGATCCACAATGAATTCTCGAAACATTGTCTCCTATAGGGAACGGAACCAATCAATCAATCATCTTGGGGGCCATACGCCAGGTGAAGCGTCCGGCCTCGCCCACCCATACGAACGACGCCACTCCCGGGGTCACCACGCACGAGTCCCCATGCGGCTCCTTTCTCCATTACCAACACTCTCGACGAAACATCAACTTTTCCGCCACAAGCCTTGTGGGCGCCTCCTTGGCCTCCTCCACGCCCGGATGTCCTCTTACAGATACAACCCGTGGGAAAGGATCAGTTTCAGGGTAGCGTGGCCACAGCCCATATAGCCTAAGTTGACGCGAACGGACTTGCCAAGTAATAGGCCTCTTTCAGTCTCTAGGTGCAAATCGCTGATTTGAACACGTATCATCGCAGCAATAACCCCTGATTAAGGCGAAGCCTTTATTACGCAAAGGCATTGCTTCGTCTCTTCACGTCACTATTTAGTGTCCTGTCTCACAACATGAACATAAGACATAGAAAATAAGGAGCTACAAGAGGCCGCGAGGGCCTACCTGGTAGATCCGTCCCTAACACTACCCTACATCCACCTTCATCCCATCCTGAACCTAATCCAAGCTCCCCTTTAAAGCTTCCCCAATACTCAGCATAACTACCTGTCCTCCTGAGACCATTCCCATTCATTCACCACCCTATTTGTGAACCAGTTTTTTTTTTTTCCCTATTTCCTTTCTAAATCTGCGCTTTTCCCGCTTGATCCGATTACTTCTTGTTCTAAACCCGGTTAAAGCGGAAGACCTTTCCTACCTTCTCCTTTATTAAATCCTTTCTCACTTAAAACTTCTATCAGATCGCCCCCCTTACTCTGCGTCTCTCGAGTGAGTGAATTTTAATAACTTCAATCTCCTCTAGAACTAAAGTTAACGCATTCCCCTTGTTCATTTTGGTCATCCTTCTCTGCATTTTTCTAACAACACTATAGCTATCTTGTATATGGAACCAAAACTGAACTGCTTATCTAGGTGGGCCTGACTAGGACAAGATAAGCTTTAAATACTTCCGCACTTCTACTTTTAAACACTTCTGGTAATGAAAATCCTAATACTCTTATTAGCTCTAATTTCTGGCCTACTCACAACCTGAGTAAGACAGGATCACAAGCGACTTGAACTATCCTATCTTTGTCCTCCTGCCGGTAGCTGACCCGCCAATACTCCTGCTGAGGACGAGTCCATAACACCGTGGGCTATGCAAATCCGCCGTAAGACTTCATGATGTGACCCACCGTCATTATGGACTGCGCTCCAAGGTATGGAAAACTTTTCCAAGATCTCAATGTCCTCTCCGCAGCAATGACAGACTGTAACTGTCAAATCTATGTAACCTCCAAACCACCTGGACCTTGTTATAAGCGGAGACCTCAAGTCCCAAGGCTTTGCCTCCTCGTGCAGCGTCTCGAGCCATCACCAGGACCTCTATCCGCTCAGCAAAGATTTACTGCATCATCGGCAAAAACAAGATCATGGAATCTTGGTGTTGCCGACGGATACTCCACAATCACTTTGATCCTACAACTTCGTCCATACCCGTCCATACAGTGTTGAAATATTGATGGGGTAAGGACGCCCCCTTGCCTCACTCCTGTATTAACAGGAAAGAAGGCTGGATCACCTGCCCCACACTTCACACACTCTCAGTTCCAGAATACAGACCAGCCTCAAACCAATGTCCTTGCAGGAATCCCGCGAAGTCGCAAGAAGATCCCATAGTGACTCACGATGCACTGAGTCAAACGCTTCTTTGGGATCAACATAGCTGCAAGGCATCCCCTCCCTGGCGAAATTCACGTCGGCGTTCCACCAAGGACACGAAGCGCTAGGATACAGTCCGTTGTTGACTTTACCACGCGTGAACCCAGACTGCTGAGGTCTTCTGATTGCTTCAGTCAGATGGAACTGCGAATCCGTGTCAGCAATAGATGGGCAGCACTTGCCTGGCACGCTGAGTAGTGAATACCGCGATAATTTGTTTGCACTTCCTGAACGGTCCCCTTTCCCTTTCCAGTAGGGACGACCATCCCCCTTTTTCCGTCCAGCGGAACGGTACCGTGATTACCACACGGCAGTCAGGGCAGCATGTAATCCGCAGGATCATGGGCTCACCCTCAGCTTTGAGGAGCTCCGCACTGATATACAAACCCAGCTGTCTTTCCCATCCTCAACTTGCTGACAGCCTCTCCGACCTCGTCAGAGAAGGAGCGGTTTCGTCAATGGGAGATCGGCATCCACTGCCTGTAACCCAGATGGTGTAAAGCTGCTCAGTTTGGGGGGTCCACCTGACACACTGCCCAAATTAATCAGCCCACGAACCAATCTGCCCATCCATGTCCGACACGAGGCGCCATCTGCTGTTCGAATAGCAACTTCGAATAGCTCTTTCAGGGCTCGGTAGGCGGGTCGGAGGTCATTAGCGTTCAAATGACCCTCGGACATCCTCAGAGACTCCTGACATACCTCTCATTTTCTCTCCCAGGAGGGTTCTAGTCCGGCGTGATAGAGCCTGTGCTGGCCCTGGTTCCCAGCAGCTTGGCAGCGCGACTCTCCTCGATTTTCTCCAGCGTCTCCGTTGAGACAAAACCACGCCTTGACCTCGGGCGCTCCCCAATACACTCCTTGGCAACCTGTAGAGTTTTACGTTTGAAGGTATCCCACAGTTCTACAGGTTCTCGAGGGCACCGAGCACATCAAATTGATTTGAGACTGCCACTGCATACTCATGGGCACATGTCAAGTCCTTCAGTTTCTCAAGATGAAACACAGTATGGTTACCTCATGATATTTTCTGGACTTGACATGAAGCTTAAGTGTAGCAACAACAAGTATGTGATCTGTTACAAGGAACTCAGCACTCCGGTAAACCCTGCAGTTCTGGAGGATCCTCCAACGAGTACTAACGAGGACGTGGTCGATCTCCTTAGCTACACCTCCGGCATTACTATACCATGTCCGGCGGTGCAGCTCTGGTCTCTGATACCAAAAACCTGCATTTCTCAAACCTTCTGGACCTTACAAAATTCGAAGCAAAGAACTGTTGGTGTTTCTGGTACCGGAGCCATGGGGACCAACACATAACTCGTAGCCATCTCCACAGTGCCAGTAGTAGCATTGAAATCGCCCAGATAATGAGTGTGTCCCGAGGAGGACACTGGTCTAATACAGATTCGAGTTTGGCGTAGAACATCTCCTTTTCTTCAGTTTTACGCACTTCGGTAGGAGCGTACATTGCAACAACAGACATGAAACCCAGAGTGTGTTTCATCCTCACCCGCATTATACGCGCATCAACCGGAGTAACCTCAACAACTGACGGCTGCAGTTTGCTGGAGATGCCTATAGCTACTCCCTGGACATGGTCGCCATTGCTCATGCCGGACCAGTAGTAGGTTTAACCCCCACTGCTAGTCTCGCCACTGCCAGGCCTCCTCGTCTCAGAGAGTCTCACTATATCCACCCTCAGCCTACGTAGCTCGCCCGATAGGAGAGGTAGTCGAACGATCGTCTGACAGGCTCAGAACGTTTCACCAGCCCACACGAAGAACCCTCCGGAGGTTTATCCCTGGAGTGATTCGACGGGCAGGCGCCGCCTCTGCACCGCCCCGGCCACCCCCATAAGAAAAAAGTTGGGCTAGGGGGCCCTACCACTCGATTTAGTGTGCGGGATTCCAAGGGCTTGCCCCGCACATTGTCATAGGCAGACCCCTCCCTGCGTCGGCATTTGAGGGGTCTGCATGGTCGGGCCCCCCGGAAAAACCAGGTCGGGGGCGCGGTTACCACGCACCCGGCCTCTACCTCCTAACAATAAGCAAATGCTTATTTTAATCTACCTCTTAATCTACTTAATTACTTATCTACCTCTTAAAATAAGCATAATGTTTCGAGACTCGTGTGGATATGATAACAAAAATACATAGAGAAACGCAACGAGACGCGGTGCTGATTTTGTTTGAAGGAGCATCGCATCATCAGGGAGCGATAGTGTGATTGTTCATTGTTGTGTACATGATGATTATCCCTTTGCACGATAACAGTAATCCAGCTTATCGCAGCTACACTAATATTTAAACCAGATGATTCGACTTAAATGAACGTAATCGACTAAGTGTCCCTGTTATCCTTTACCTGTATTGTTGGAAACAATCAGGTCTAGGATATAAAAAAAATTTGACAGATCGAAAAATAAATGGGGTAAAAAATATCTTCATCTCGCAAGCTTCAAAACAAGTGATACAAAAAACATTATATAACACTTCCCCGTCTGTGGACTTCTGCACGAGCAGCTGCAAGTATGTGAAAGTGTTCCCTGGATGTTACTGTAAATTACTATTAGACTTACTTGGTATATTCATGCATCTTTTCAACGCACCTATCAGGTTGATCAATACGAACATTTCATTTAGTGCAATCAAAATTGTCCATGGTCACGTCCCCCCCCCCCCCACACACGGACACAAACACACACACACACACACACACAACACACACACACACACAAACACACACACACACACACACACACACACACGCACAAATCACACCGCACTCACACACACACACACACACACACACCACACACCACACACACACAACACACACACACTCACACTCACATCACACTCACACTCACATCACACTAACACACACACACACACCACACACACACACACACACACACACACACACACACACAAGCGAAATCTGAGCAAGTTAATATTTTCTCTTGCAAGAGAAAAACTCTCTTGCTCCCCCGCAGAAAACGCAGTAAGTGAATTTTAAGTTCATGCATATATCTTCAGAGTCTCATAAGGGCATTTAGTTAGTGTGTTTTACTGTGTTTATGTGATAATGTTATACAGTGGCGCCAAATGTTGTGGCGGTCGGACTTCCTGATGCCATCAGTGACACGTTCACTCAAAATCCAACAAAATATTCGTAAAATATTAAAAATCAAGAAACTGTGTAGCTTACCGGTATCCTAGTACTTGATTGCATTCCCTTTCCTCTTTATAACATTCTGCAGTCTGTTAGGTAAAGAGTCTGCAAGTTTTTTAAGAAGCTCCTTTGGTAGTTTCCTCCACAATTTTAACAGTGCAGCTTTAACTTCGCCACTGAATAGTGTCCACTTCTTGAAGCTTCCTTTTCATTATGGACCAAAGATTTTCTATTGGGTTCAAGTCGGACTATTAGGAGGCCAGTCAAAGCAATCGATAGCACACATAGCCAACCATTCCTTGACAACGTTTGCCCGGTGACATGGGGCACCGTCCTGCATAAAAGTTTCTGCCTACACTTGTCGTAGCAGGTTTCCGATTGTCATGCAGGATGTCTAAATATCGCTCACTGTTCACAGTAACACCTTTTTCAAGAAATACGAGGTTACCCACTCCATAACATGAAAAGCAGGCCCACACCATGAGATAATCTGGGTGTCTTACTCTCTCCACGGTGTACGAGGGTCGTGTCGGTCTGAATTCTTGGGCCGCCTCACTTTTGCAAAGTTAGTTCCTGTCACTGTAAAGACACTTTCATCTGACCATAATATGCGTCGAACTTTCTCTAGTGGCCAGTCTTTGTGTTCTTTAGCAAAAATGAGTCGCTTTATCTTGTGACGAGGAGTTAGGGAATGGCTTTACAGCGGCAGATCTTGAAAAAAGTCCGAGATCACGTAACACATAACGCTGCACACTTCTCACCGACACATTACCTAGTAAGGCAGGATTGTTTTCCTTCACTTCACGTGCTGTGCTTGTTGGTTTGACATTCAGCTGCCTTTTTATAACATGAAAAGTTTTGAGGCACATTTCCTTGGCCGTCCAGTCTTCGCTAAGTGTGTAGGGTCTCTCCGTCCAAGCATCACGACAACGCTTTAGCCACCGCTCAACTGTCCTTTTTGCAATTCCTGTCTGTTCTACGATAGTTTTTGCACCAAACCAGCCCTTTGCAAGGCACATATGGAGCTTATAGTATCCTGGGATATAATGCGCCGAGGAGCCATGACGCAATAAACGATTGCACAGTTTAAAAATATCCTCGTAACTAATGACGAAAAAAAAGTGAAACATTGCGTGCACTCTCATGCCCCTCCTAGACTGCACTGACTTGCTTAAATTTAACGGTGATACCCCTGCGGTGTTGCTAAGTGTCAGTGTCATGTTCCCAGTCATAAATTTTTTAACCCGCTTGTTCGAGTTGCGTGAAAAAACCTTTGAAAGGTTATTAATTTGGCGGCCGGTGCATCATCCCGACCCGCGCAGACCGCCACAACTTTTGGGACGCCACTGTAGAAAAAAACTTTTCCCGAAGATAACAGTCAATCATTTAAAACTGATAAATGTATTTGTTAGGGATAAATTACTATGGAAGTAAACTTTTTTCCCGGGTTCCTTCGGCCAGCCTTACGACCAGTCTCGCTTTGTTATTGTTGGGTTGGTTTTATTCGAGCAAGAATACATGTTTGAGCTATCATCCCAAATTTAACAGTTAAGAGTGAATATCGCACCACACAGTAGCTTTTCAGATTTGTTGTAAAAGTGTTGGGGCTTGCTGGATTAAGCTGCCCAGATTGGATCATAAGCACAATGCACATAGTAGGTCAGGCCTATGTACAATCGTACATTGCATAATTATAATGTATAATTGTATATTTTACTCTATAATACAATGAGTGCCAAGGATTAGTGTCAATTGTTTCAGGGGCAAAAAGTGGGTTTCAAGGTTGGTAAAACACAAATGGTAGAGGGCAGAAGATGTATTCCTATTTCAATAAAAAAATATATAATTAACAAGTAATACCATTGGCTACTTTTGGTAGGTATTATATCCAATAAATCTGTGATTTGATTTTTGACCCCTATTTTCACTCTACCCTAATGTTTAGGGGATATAGATTAGTTCTGAAGCCAAACTGGCAATCAGTTATTATGTTATTGGTATTTAAAAAATCAATTAACCTGTTATAAATAGCTCTTTCGTAAATTTAGATAAAGAGGAAAGTATTGAAATAGGGCGATAATTGGAGATATCATCTGCCTTACCTCCCTTATGCATGGGTATGATTTTGGTCGTTTTCATATCAGTGGGAGAAATACCTGTTTTGGAAGGATTTGTTTACATTATTACACAACACAGGGGCTAAGACTGAAACTGCTTTCTTAATTACTTGACATGGGTATTATCAAAACTGGGTGAAGAATCTTTTAATGATTTAATTTTTTTTTTTTACCTCTTCTGGGTGGTATCTGAAGGAATAAAATCTGGATAAGTGTCTGTAAGATAAAACATCGGAGAAACATTACAGTGAGGAATTTTGCTTGCAAGATCATGACCTATGTTAGTAAAATAGATATTAATATGGTTACTAATATCATGGGGATCAGTAACTTCGGTGTTTGCCATCAGTAAGGTATTCAATTTTAGGATCATCTTCTTTGCTTTTGATTAATTAATTATTTATTTTTCACATATAATTACTATTGCCTCACTGGCAGCAAATTTTGTTTTGCAGTGCTGTTGTTTAGCCTTTTTTAGCATGTTGTTAAGTCTATTTATGCATAATCTGTATTTTTTTTCCCATCGTTATCGTTTTCTTAAGTACTTCTTGTATAACTTATGTTTATCCTTTATGAGTTCCAAACATTTCTGGAGTAAATCCATGTTTAATTACTCTTTATTATTTATTTTCACCGTTTTAAAGGAACTGGATTCTTCTACAGTCCTAGAATTGCTTTTTAATAGAACTAAAGTCAGTATCAGGGCTAGTCGGTTTTTAGCAATGAGTCTATCTTTGCTTGCATCATTTCACGGCATGTGCCTTCATCTACATGCTATATGCTCTGTAAGTAATACAAGTACTTACATTTTTGTTTGTCATGTGACAGAGATAATGGCAGAAAATGATCACTAACATCAGTTAACAAATACCACTCTTTGAAACAATTCGATTTATTTGTCAAATTGATAATAATGGTTCACTTCTTCTATTTACTCTTGTGGTTGTTACCCTCAGGTGCCAGCGACGTAGATTACGTGGCAGGGCGTGTCAACCCCAGTGCCAGCGACCGTAGACTACGTCTGCAGGCGTGTCACCCCTTAGTGCCAGCGACGTAGATCTAGTCGGCTAGGGCGTGTCACCTCCAGTGCCAGCGACGTAGATCTACGTCGGCAGGCGTGTCACCCCTAGGCCAGCGACGTAGATCTACGTCGGCAGGGCGTGTCACCCCACGTTGCCAGCGACGTATCTACGTCGGCAGGGCGTGTCACCCCTATGCCAGCGACGTAGATCTACGTCGGCAGGGCGTGTCACCCCCAGTGCCAGCGACGTAGATCTACGTCGGCAGGGCGTGTCACCCCCAGTGCCAGCGACGTAATCTACGTCGGCAGGGCGTGTCACCCCAGTGCCAGCGACGTATATCTACGTCGGAGAGGCGTGTCCCCCCCAGTGCCAGCGACGTAGATCTACGTCGGCATAATAAAAATTCATTTGGCAAAACTATTCACGTATTTTTTTTTTTTCGCATTCACCACATAGGGTGACACATGCACCCTTTGAGCGATGTGGCAACAGTATAGCATGTGGATAAGGCTGCACTCACACCAAGCGAGTCGAGTTGAGTCGAGTCGAGTCAAGGGAGTAATTGTCATAACGAGTGATCGAAGAATCGTTGTGATTCGAATTGACTCGACTCAACTCCAATTGTTTGTGTTAAACGAATCCTCTCTCGAATTGTTTGGTGTAAAAACGAATCCTCTCTCGATTGTTTGTTGTAAAACGAATCCTCTCTCGAATTGTTTGGTGTAAAATGAATCCTCTCTCGAATTGTTTGGTGTAAAACGAATCCTCTCTCGAATTGTTTGGTGTAAAATGAATCCTCTCTCGAATTGTTTGGTGTAAAACGAATCCTCTCTCGAATTGTTTGGTGTAAAACGAATTCTCTCGCGAATTGTTTGGTGTAAAACGAATCCTCTCTCGAATTGTTTGGTGTAAAAACGAATCCTCTCTCGAATTGTTTTGGTGTAAAACGAATCCTCTCTCGAATTGTTTGGTGTAAAACGAATCGCTTATTATTTTCCATTTCCACATAGGGTGACACATGCACCCTTTGAGCGATGGGGCAACATTATAGCATGTGGATAAGGCTCAATGGATACACTCAACACTCAAACTAAACTCTATGGATAAAAAAACCGAATGTATAAAAAATGTTCATAGGTAATTTTGACATGAAAAATAAATTTGTTAAGGGTTTGTTTGTCATTATATTGTTTAATTTAACGAATAGACCACAAATAAATTAAATAAAAATAATCGAAAATTGGCCAGCAATGGCGTAGGTCAAAGGTAAAAAATTGGGCAGCACCCGACGGGTTAATGCAAGGATAAAAACCGTAACTGGTGAGAAGATTAATATACTGATGGACGTGGTTATCATAATAATTCAATATATTTATATTGAAATCACCTAATAAGATAACCTGTCTTCCTAGTTGAAGTAATCACTTGAAGCATGTTATCAAAAGTAAAAAAACAACAAAGGGATACTTGAGTTAGGCCTACGATAAATAATTCCTAGTATCACGTTTTTCTGGATGAATTTTTTTCAATAAATAGTGTTTTCAATGTAATCATACATTAAAGATATGTCGTTAAAAACATTAGATGAAAAGTGATTCCTAATGTATAAACATACCCAACCACCATAATGATTTATATTATTGGTTAATAATATAACCTTTGATGGTGTACAAGTGTTCTACATTGCTGGATAATTTGGTTTTACAAAATGACAAGATACATATTGTTTGTCGTGTTGATGAAATACCAGAGTTAAGCAAGAAATTATCTAGATTGTGTTGAATACTATTTATACGTATTATAGAAAACTATCATTGACAAAGTATTGTTAGTTAATACACTTTCAAGTCCTGTTGGCTAAAATAATTAGAATTTGGCAACATAACTTTGTGTAACTTATTTGCATCTGGATCACTATTTGATAAGTCTTGGGAATTATTACAATTATTAAAGAGCAGAATGTTAATTTATCGAATTCATCAAAGTAAGAATTGGGATTCAACATCATTCAATAGTTGAAGAACATCAGTGTCACATAAGTGAGGAAAGAACATAATGAAAATAATATGGATATGAAATTTAGTGTGCGAGTGTGTTATATGAAACTTTACTCTTTACCTTTACGCTTAGTACTACGTAGTACTACTTAGTACTACGTACCATGACTCCATCCACGCGTAATCATCGCAGCTATACGCACTAAATAATCATTCATCACTCACCACCAAGCAGGACGGCGGAGTTGATAATAAGTCATTAATTCGCTGTGACGCCTTTAAGACAAGGGGGGGGAGGGCAGGGCGGATGTGACCACTACACGTTCGGCTGATAACACAACACACGCCAAAAGTAACTTGGAACAGTGGCACCACGCTGGCTGGCTGGACAGTAATGGCATAACAAATATAAATGCCTCCCTGGAACGCACTATCATTACAGCTAATGTGTTAATCCAGCGGATGTTCCCACTCACAACAGCTCTCAGAGGAGTGGCCAAACAACCAATTAGAAAACAACAGTGAGAGGTGCAGCAAACATTCTGGAACTCTATAACTCACGCAAGTACCATATAATCAAGCTTACTCTGGGAGGCTTGTAACTTTATTTTATCCGCAATTAGTCTTGTGTAAGCGTCACGTGTAAATGTATAGGGGAGGCGGTAGCAGAGTGGTTAGCGTCACCGGGTGGCTTCTCGAAGACCCGAGTTCAATCCAGAATGAGACCCATAAATCCACTTAAATTTTTTCTGCAACGTCGAGTGGCCTAAGAACACCCACATTCCCTGCCCATTAACTCTAACCTTCGATTGCGAGTGCATCGGAGGACACAGGGGGGCGGCATGAGCCTCTAATCACAGGTGTCACTATAAAAATCCTGCCTGCGCCACCACGGCCGAGGGCCAACCATCACAGCCCTCAAGTGAGCCTCCAGGGCCTACCATCCCTCGCCTGGAGGTCACTGCCTACAGGGACTATAGGCCAAGATGTAAAAAAAATAAAAAATACGAAAGAGCTTTAACAATATCTTGGAAAAAAATTAATGGATAGGGATGACAGATATTATGCAAATTACCTGCATAGTCCGTCAGCGCCTACTTCGGCTATATGGCCGCTCACCCTAAACCGATCCTTCCCAGTGGGTTGTATCTGTAAGAGACCAATCCGGCGTGGAGGAGGCCAAGGGGACGACGCCCACAAAGCTCGTGACTGGGGCAAGTTGATGTTTCCTGTCGATAGTTGCTTGGTATGGGAAGGGAGCCTGCATGGGGATTCATGCGTGGTGACCCCGCGAGTGGTGTCGTAGGGTGGACTAGGCGACGTGCCCCCCGTCGTATGCCCCCAATGATTGATTGATTGATGACAGATAGTAGAGGGTAGGGTCTCTGTATATGGAAAGGTTACGCCACCCGTTGGTCCTATGTTAATGCTACTGGGCGCCATTTTGAAGCCTAGGCCTCTCCGTTCACCTAGACCTGCGGAAGTTCTTTTCTTTGTTTCTTTTCGATCAGCTTTGTTAATATACTTAGTTTTTATCTAAAATTACTGTACCACGTTCTTTATCAGGTCTAGTGATTAAGATAGTATTATCAGATTTAAGGTCCATTTTAGACATCGAACTGAATTTGTTGAAGTTTAGGGAAGGAAATGTTTGAAGTCATTAAATTCGCGGTATGATGATGTGAGCAATAGTAGAAATGCCTTGAACCAAGTTATCCCAATCAATAATAAATGTTTTTTTAGCTTTATATTTAAGTGTATTAATAAGTTTCTCAAATGCAAAGTAATGTTTAACATAGTTAATTTTAAATTTTGGAAGGCAAAAGGTAGTCCAAGGGAAAGTACATCTTTTTCAGCAGGAGTTAACGAACGATTAGAAAGATTAATTACGACTTTGTCCTTATTGCCCAAGTGTTCCAGAAAAATGCCTAGAGAACACAGTTTTTTCCTATGACAAGCTTTAGCTATTTTGAATTTAGTCTTTAACTACGTACTAATTTATTAAAAAGACAATTCAAATCAAGCCAGGACAAGTGTTTTTCAGATCAGATTTAGATTGATTAAAGTCCTCTGTATGATTTTTAAGCAGTTTTTTTTCCCTCTTCTAGTTCAAAGTTAAAAATTTAAATTGCAATGATTTATATGTAGATGTAGTGGTTATCATGGGTTTTATATAATTCAAATTGAAGAAATTTAGAGATTTTTAAACGCCATATGCTTTACAAGTTTGTAAAAATTTATATCCAGTTGAGTCTTTTTTACTTTGAAATCAGTCTTCTCCAGTTTACGTATTTTGATAGAGAAGCATTACCATACCTACGTTTTAGAACATCAATAAAAGGGACATTAGTGCGGAATCTCAAATTAATGAGGAATTGTTTATCCTCAAAATTAGATTCCCCACTAATGTCCCTTTTATTGATGTTCTAAAACGTAGGTTTTAGAGTAGGGTACCCGGATAGCAAAAATTATTTTTTCAATTTTGGCATGCCAATTTCCTATGAAAAATGGAATTCTAAGACGATTTTATCTCTTCCATTTTTGCATTTGAGCAATTTTTTACTATGCAAAATCGCACTTTTATATTGCACCCTTATCGAATAATGCTTAAATGAGTACGCAGTGTCCGGTTGGTCCTGTGTATTGCATCATGCACCAATATGAGTTCCAAAGACTAGAGTGGTAAACTCTTTCTGATCAGTTGGTTCATTCAGCAACTACATCACAGTGTCCACAGTCTCTACGTTGGCCTAGAACGTGTCCATCATGTCCTTCTTAGACCTGAAGCAGGGCATGGTCTCCCGGTGGTGGGCCCGAGCCAGGATGAACCCGTCTCTGGCCGCTGCCCCACCACTGCTGCCGCAGCCTCTGTCACCTGCTTCACGATTCTTTCGGTGCTCTGAGTGTGGATAGAAAACTCCGGAACCTCGTAACGGTTGACCAGGATCTCCTGGATCTGATCCCCGGACAGTGAACAGGTGAAGCGGCTCGTGCACCTGGCCAGGCTGCCAACTGATCAGTTTTTGCAAGCGGTGGCTGACAAGTTCAGCTTGGGTGTGATGCGAAGTCTTACACGGGTGTCCCCAACTCCTCGCCAGCCCTCAGCTTCAAAATCTGGGTCACGGCGAACCTGCGGTCCGTCCTCACTCTGACTCGCCATCAGCGAGAGGAGGACACATTCTGAGTGTCCGAACCATGCTCCTGTCCGCACGTAAAGGTCACAGTTTTTTGGACCTTTTTGGGCTGCGACTCATCATTTGAGCTGCGTGAGGATGTGCTTGGGGCCGTCCTCAGTCTGTGGTGAACCTTGATGTCGTAGTAGATTTTTTGAAGTACACCTGCAGGCAGTATTGACAAAGATTTCCAGGGTGTTCAGTTTCTTTGCCATCCATGCTTTCTGGTCCACATGTACACGAGTGACTGGGTGTGGTGAACCATCTGGAGTGGGACCCCTTGCCACACTTGATATCCTGCAGCTCGGACGGGAGAACGCCCGCTCCACACCCGGACCAGCTGGTAGGAGACCTGCTGGTCAGTGGACATGTTGACCAGGATATACTCCGGTATCTCCGTGAGATCTTCACCGCCTGGCACTCCTCTGAACTCTGCGTTGTACTGCATCTCATTCACGCGGACACAGACTGCACACTGGACCCGTGAAGCCAAATGTCAGATGAGGTAGGCCCGTCGATGCTGGTGATAAGGGGGCGCAGGGGGAAAATCGTTTGTGTGCAAAATCGAATATACTCCAGAAGAGCTTGCATCCCAGCATCTTCTCCAAAGGGCTGAGTACCACCCTTCCACCCCGTGTTGGCCCTAGTTGAGTCACCTTGCAGTACGATCAGTGAGTCGGTGGAGGTGTATGTCACCAGCAGATCATAGAGAGCCTGAGCCACCCTTTAACGCCGGCTTCTCAGGTGGCACCGGGTCCTCTTGGTACAAAGTGCCAAAGGTACCTTCCAGATGGCTCCCGTGTCACTGACACATGCTCCTCCCTGATCCACCTTAGTGCAGTTTCCCATAGCTGTCGGGGACCATCGCCCTGGTCTTGTCCTTCCTCCCATCGTAACCCAATCCAACTATTTTTGGGACCCTGGTTAGGGTAAAGCCGTATAACAAAATTCTTTTTCTCAACTTTGGCATGCCAATTTCCTATGTAAAATGGAATTCTAAGACGATTTTATCTGAATCCATTTTTGCATTTGAGCAATTCTTAATATGCAAAATCGCACTATAAGCTACGTTTTGCATATAAATATAAAAGTCCATTTTTGCATAGCAAGAAATGCTCAAACCAAAACGTTCAAGAGGACAAACCACCCTTAAAATTCAATTTTACATAAGAAAACACCCTGCCAAATTCGAAATAATCTATATTTCACTTTTCAAATTTGGGCTACGGCGTACCCTAAATTGGTAATGCTTCTCTATCACAATATTGTAAACTGGTGAAGACTGATTTCAAAGTAAAAAAGACTCAACTGCATATAGAATTTTACAAACTTGTAAAGGGATATGGCGTAATCCCTAACTTTCTTCAATTTAAATTATATAAACCCTTGATAACCACTACATCTTGTAATGCCAGTATTAAAGTATAATGTATCCCGAGATGTGTAATGTTCATGAACAAATTATTTCTTTATTCTAGGCTAAGCGAGCATAGGTACAGTTGTTTAGGTGGTGAGTTTTTTTCCTTGTAACAGTTCTTTCATGTTCTTTCTCTCTTGCCCTCCCCCCCCCCTCTTTCTTTCTCCTTCCCCCGTTCGTCCCCCCCCCCCCCCGGTAAAACCAACTCGAACCAGTTTTCTCTTTGCGGATATTTAAATTCGTGGAAGGTGTTTTTTCATGAAACACATTGCCCCGAAATCCAATAGCAACGTTAATCTAATATCAGCCCCACTCGGTTCTTAGGATATTTGGAGTTCAGAGTAAGACCTTCCGTAGGCAGTGGACCTCAGAATTTTTCCGCGATAACGCTAAATTATGAACGCCCCTTTTTTTTCCTTAGAACATTCTCGAACAACCTTACCCTGGGAGAATGATGCGAATATGAAATTGGTTTTGATTTAATAAGAGAGTGAAATTGTTTTTTCCCAGTCAATTTTTCTATCAATTGAAAGACTTTTTACACTGTTATTCATAAAGTTTTCCTTTTGCTCCCACAATTCCACCCCGGATGTTGATCGTTAAAATGTCAATGGTATTAAGTCAGTGTGATAACGTACGAACGCCGATTCCCCTCCCGCGCGGGCCTCACCAAAACCACCGCCCCAACCATGCGAGTCACTTCTCATCTCCCATCCACTCAGGTAAGACGTAGTTTTTATTCTCTCCCTCCCACACTTCCATTTAATATTTGTTGTAATTTCAAATACTAGAACAGTTACTTTTTACTGAGTAGCTCCGCGTATCAATCATTGCCGTTTTTAATTGAGACTCGATTCTTCATCCCCCATCCACTCAGACGAACTCTCTGCAATTCAACTTGAAGCGAGGGCCCACAGGGTTTTAACGCAGACATACAATATTCTTACACTCCCTCCTTATCTCCTAATTTAGTCATGCTGTTATTATTATTTTTGGGGTTAGTTTAAATGGAAAGAATAGGAGAAACGCCACATTAGGGTGAATGATATCTCATAGTGTATGTGAAAAGAGGTGGAGTGTCCATCAGCGACTTCCACGTGAAAATCTGAACTATTTCGTGAAACGGCGTTGTGTTTTCATCCACGACCACTCGTCGTGTGAAAGGACCTTAAAACACTTGTAGTGATCGGAGGTGGTAGAATCTTACTCGAGTATGCGTGTCGTTCCGAGTATCAAATAATCTTTTCCCAAATGTGTTAGTTTTTAGATCCGGGTACCTTCATATAATACGTCCTCCTAGTATTTTTCCAATGTTCCATTAGACTATAGTAACGTCTTCCATGGAGACGTGTGCTTGTTATTAATAAATCTGAAGTCATATAACTAATTCAATGTAGTTTAATCAACCCAGGTGACATATCAGGTGTGTTGAGGAAATACTTACTCCCAGTCCTTCGAAATAATTCCGTGTTAACTCGGAAAAAATATTCATATGAAAAATATAAAATCCACGTTACTCTCTTGTCGATAAACATTAACATTCTGTTCAAGAGTTAGACTTTAAGGCTAAATCTTGAACTGTGGCAGCTTGCTTATAATAAAATTATCAATCCCTTGTTGATATTACACACTGATTGCTAGCGGTGAAATTCATTCATTAATTAATCTATTTGGTAAATAAACTTCAGCCAACACACTGGTAGCTTAACGGTGGGATTTATTTATTCTTTAATGCATTAAAATTAGCCAGGTTCGTGCAACACACTGGTGACAATGCGATGAGATATTATTTCCTAAAAATTACAGCACACCGGAATTTCACCTAACAATATTAATATAAAGTCACCCTCAGAAAATATGTTAAAAGTCTCATTGTAGGTTTGTTAGTTTCCCCCTAAATACCAAACACCTACACACATGAAAGACACCATGTGGCAGTAAGCTGAGAGAATAGAAGGGAACGTGACGGCGCTGAGAACAGACACACCACACGCCCGCCGCAGCGTTGCCGTTCCTCGCCGCCACACGCCTCGCCGCCACCTAGCCGCCCCACACGCCCGCGGAAACACCGCCTACCAGTACACCGCCACAAGACATAACACACGTCATGGCACCTGTACTGGCTTACTGGAACCGTGACCTGGCCCAGCCCATCCACCTGCTTCTGAAGTAAGATAAGATAGATTTTCATCCTATCTAGACACTTTGCAAGTACCAACTACAAGGACTATTGGTTTGATAACTGGTCTGTATTCTGGGACTGAGAGTGCTGTGAAGTGTGGGGCGGGTGTATCCAGCTTCTTTCCTGTGAATACAGGAGTGAGGCAAGGGTGCGTCCTTGCCCATCACTTTTCAACGCTTGTATGGACTGGGTATTGGACAAGGTTGTAGATCAAAGTGATTGTGGAGCATCCGTCGGCAACACCAAGATCACTGATCTTGTTTTTGCCGATGATGCAGTAATCTTTGCTGAGTCGCTGGAGGTCCTGGTGATGGCTCTCGAGGCGCTGCACGAGGAGGCAAAGCCTTTGGGACTTGAGGTCTCCTGGCTCAAGACCAAGGTCCAGGTATTTGGAGACTTACTAGATGAAGCAGTACAGTCTGTTCCTGCGTGTGGCGAGGACATTGAGATCTTGGAAAGTTTTACATACCTTGGTAGCGCAGTCCATAATGACGGCGGGTCACGTCAAGAAGTCTTACGGCGGATTGGCATAGCCCACGGTGTTATGGACTCGCTCAGCGGGAGTATTTTGGCGTTGTCGGTACTGTGCAGGAGGACAAAGATCCGGATCTTCAGTCGCTTGTGATCCCTGTCTTACTCTATGGTTGTGAGACATGGACACTAAATAGTGACTTGAAGAGACGAATCAATGCCTTTGGTAATAAGTGTCTTCGCAGAATCATGGGTATCGCTGGGATGATTACGTGTCAAATCAGCGATTGCACCGTGAGACTAATCGAGGCCTATTACCTGCATAGTCCGTCAGCGCCAACTTCGGCTATATGGGCATGTGGCACGCTACCTGAAACCGATCCTTCCCATCGGGTTGTATCTGTAAGAGACAATCCGGCGTGGAGGAGGCCAAGGGGCGCCACAAGGCTCGTGGCTGGGGCAAGTTGATGTTTCTTGTCGAGAGCTGCTTGGTATGGGAAAGGAGCCTGCATGGGAAATCGCGCGTGGTGACCCCGGGAGTGGCGTCGTAGGGTGGGCGAGGCGACGCGCCCCCGGCGTATGCCCCAATGATTGATTGATTGAACTGCAAGGTTATTGACTATACAAAGCGCCGCCATGTCAGCACGAACTAGGCGGACTCGAACCGCTAACCGAATGCACAGGGACGTGCACATTGCGAACTCACAGTCTCTACCAACCTTGCCACCCTGACTGGGCTGCTTCTGAAGTACATGGGGACGGAGTTTGAGGACAAGTGCTACAAGTGTGCCCCGGCATCCCACTACGACGAGACATACTGGTTCGACAATGAGCAGACGGTCGGCCTGGACCTCCCCGCCTTCCCTACTACATTGACGGGGATGTTAAGGTGACGCGTAGCAATGACATCAATGCGCCACATTGCCCGCAAACACGACCTCTGCGGCAAGACTGACACCGAGAGGGTTCGCATCGACATCATGGAGAACCAATCTATGACTTCCGTAGCGGCTTTGATCGTCTCTGCTACGGCACCTTTGACACAGACAAGGATATCGAGGCGTACCTGGAAGCTCTGCCCAAAACCATCGAGCGCTTCTCAAAATTCCTGGGCACACATTCCTGGTTTGCTGGGGAGAATATTTCCTTTGTGGATTTCATCATGTACGAGCTGCTGGAGCAACACTTGCTGCTGGCCAAGGGCTGTCTCAAGGACGCCAAGAACCTGCAGGAGTTCCTGAAGCGTTTTGAAGAGCTGAAGGCCATCAAGAAGTACATGGGAACAACAAGATTCATGAAGGGTCCTCTTCAACAACATGAAGGTTAAAGTTCGGCATCAAATAGAGTGTTAAATTGGAAAGGAAATTGAGGAAAAACGTTTTTGACTTGAAAGGATAATACCTACTCGGTTTCGGGTGTTGAATCTTCACCCTGGTATTACTCGTGAGGAAACCTCCTAGAATCTAATCGAAAAGTGTTAAATGTAAAGTATTGGCCCAGAAATGTTAGGATTAACGTGATGGCCAAGGTGATGAGTACGTGTTCGAGCGGTCTGAAAAGTTTTGACTTTTCACTTCTTGGGTTCGGTGTTATTTTGCTTCTTACGGCTCAGCCTGGTTCGGTGAGAGACTTCTAGTTATTTTAATTCGAGAAAGTCGTCGACGGCTTCTCAACTCTACAGTCAACACGACTTGTGGTGTAGCGGATACTTCAGACTTGATGGGCTCTCGTCAGTTACCACGAGTGTAGCTGGGAAGCACAAGGTATATTAATGAGAGAGAGCGAATGGAAATTGTATGACAGGTAGAGTGAGTGGGAAGCGCCTCTGGGACGATCCTAGCAGCGAGAGTACGGGCTAAGTCAAGGTTGACGACCACGTTATTACCCAGGTAGGAGGTTGATTGGGATATCCTTCCTTCACTGAATGTTCGTGCATTCGCTGCACAATCGTTTCTGGGACACGCAAGGTGTGTGGACCGACAGGTGCCACTTCCAGAATATGAGAGTTTCCAGTTAATTCAAAATAGGTCCGTCCCACTCGCACACATAACTTTGACGAAGGAATGAAAGGAAACTGAGGGTCAGTATGTTATTTGTTTGATGATAAAAATTTATTTCCTGGAGGAAAAACGTGTGTATGCCAGTATTACATATAATGTATCCCGAGATGTGTAATGTCTCAAGAACAATTTATTTCTTTATTCTAGGCTAAGTGAGCTTAGGTACAGTTATTTAGGTGGCGAGTTTTATTCCTTGTAACAGTTTCTTTCATGTTCTTTCTCCCTTTCTCCCCCCCTCCCCCCCGTCTTTCTTTCTCCTTCCTGCGTTCGTCCCCCCCCCCCCGGTAAAACCAACTCGGACCAGTTATCTTTGGCGGATATTTAAATTAGCGGAAGGTGTTTTCTCATGAAACACATTGCCCCGAAATCCAATAGCAACGTTAATCTATTTATCAACCCCACTCAGTTCTTAGGATATTTGAGAGTTCAGAGTACAGACCTTTCGTAAGCAGTGGACCTCAGAAGTTTTCCGGGGCTAACGCTAAAATTATGAACGCCCCCTTCTTTCCTTAGAACATTCTCGAACAACCTTACCCTGGAGATTGATGCGAATATACATTGGGTTTTGAGTTAATAACGAGAGTGAAATTGTTCTTTCCAGTCAAATTTTTCTCATCAATTGAAAGACTTTATTACACTGTTATTCATAAAGTATTCCTTTTGCTCCCGCATTTCACCCCGGATGTTGATCGTTCAATGTCATGGTATTAAGTCAGTGCGATAACGTACGAACGCCGATTCCCCTCCCGCGCGGGCCTCGCCACACCACCGCCCCAACCATGTAGTAAATTCTCATCTCCCATCCACTCAGGTAAGACACAGTTTTTATTCTCTCCCTCCCCACACGTCCATTTATATATTTGTTGTAATTTCAATACTAGAACAGTTACTTATTACTGAGTAGCTCCGCGTATCAATCATTGCCGTGTTAATTGAGACTCGACTTCTCATCTCCCATCCACTCAGGCGAACTCTCTGCAATTCAACTTGAAGCGACGGCCACATGGTTTAAACGCAGACATACAATATCTTACACTCCCTCCTTATCTCCTAATTAGTCATGCTGTTATGATTACTTTTGGTGTTTAGTTTAAGTGGAAAGAATAGGAGAACGCCACATTAGGTGAATGATATCTCATAGTTGTATGTGAAAAGGAGTGAAGAAGTGCGCTGTCCATCAGCGACTTCCACGTGAAATCAGAACTATTTCGTGCAACGGCGTTTGTGTTCATCCACGACCACTCGTCTTGTGAAAGGATCTTAAAACACTTGTAGTGATCGGAGGTGGTAGAATCTTACTCGAGTATGCGTGTCGTTCCGATATCAATCATTCTCTCCAAATGTGTTAGTTTTTATATCCAGTTACCTTCATATAATACGTCCTCCTAGTATTTTCCAATGTTCCATTAGACAATAGTAACATCTTCCACGGAGACGTGTGCTTGTTATTAATAAATCTGAAGTACATATCAGGTGTGTTTAAAGAAATACTTACTCCCATTCCTTCGAAATTAATTCCATGTTAAACTCGGTAAAATATTCATATGAAAAATATAAAAATCCACGTTACTCTCTTGGTCGATAAACAATTAAACATTCTGTTCAAGAGTTAGACTTAAGGCTTAAATCTGAAACTGGTGGCAGCTTACTTATAATTATCAATCCCTGTGTCGTAACCACGGCTGGGTTTCAGTTGGAGGAGTAAAGGTAGTCATTATACCAAGACGGGTTTCACGGCAACACACATCTACAGGTCATTTCAATTTAATTATAAACGTAGAACGAAAACGAAAAACAGTGTCTACTTTAAAAATCATACAGAGGGGGGGGAAATTAATCAATCTAATCTGTTCTGAAAAACACTTGTCTCGGCTGATTTACTATGTATTTTAATAGATTAGTAGTAGTAAAGACCTCTAAAATTCAAAAAACAGCTAAAGCTTGATAGGAAAAACTGTGTTCTCTAGGGCATTTTCTGGAACACCTGGTCAATAAGGATAAAGTCGTAATTAATCTTCTAATCCGTTCGTTAACTACTACTGAAAAAGAGTACTTCCTTGGACTAACTTTTGCCTACAAAATTTAATATAACTTGTTAAACATACTTGCATTGAGAAATTAGAATACACTTAAATATAAAGTAGAAAAACATTTATTATTGATTGGGATAACTTGTTCAAGGCATTGTATACTATTGCTCATCATATACACGAATTTAATGACTTTCCAAAATTCCTTCCCTAAACTTCCACAACTTCAGTCGATGCATTAAATACCTTTAAATCTGATTAATACTATCTTAATCACTAGACCCGAAAAGCAGAGTGGTCGAGTAAATTTTAGATAAAAACTAGTATTAACAACGCTGCAATCCATTTTTAATGATAAGACTAAATTAAAGTCCTTACTGATAATGCATTTTCTTTCATTACTAAAATGGAAGAAGACTTATCTGTCATCTTAGAGCACTACTTAAAATAAAAAAGTTATTTACTAAAGAAGCCTTCATATAAATTTCCTAGCGGGTTCTCCCCTGGGTGTCCTCTTGTGGATTTACCAGAAAAACTTATAAAATAGGTAACCCGAGCCCTATGCTTAGTACTATTATCACTTTACCTATAACTTAGCAAAATTTTCCCGTAATTGCCCCTAACTAGCAATGCATATACAATTAAGAACTCTTTTGATTGCACATGAATGAAACACTTAGATAAACAATGCGGTAATGGCTAGTTTTGACACCAATTCCATATTTACAATATTCTATTAGATGAGACTATTGGATCATCACTGAGAATTATTAATAATGTTACACTTTTCTTACTTCACAAAAAAACAATCTCTGATTTAATTAACTTTAGCTATCAAAGACCCATCATATTTAAACCACACCCACGTCAATGTCTGAATGTAATGTCCAAACTGATGGGGTTTCGATGGGGTTTTGCTTGGGTCCTTCCCTAGCCAATGCTTTTCTATGTTCTCATGAAACAAATTATGCTGTCGACTGTCTACCTCTTTTAAAACCCTTTTATTATAAACGTTATGTTATGACACCTTATTACTTTTTAAGAATATTGAACATATTCTTATTTTGTATGTACCTTAATTTAAACCCCCAACATTAAGTCACATATGAAGTTGAAAACAATTATCACCGCCATTTATAGATATCTATTTACAGTAAGTATTAATTATGAATTACCTCAGTCAGTCATCGTAACCTATCTCACAGGACTTTGGTACTCAGTATGTATCATTCATCCCTAACTTTTTAAAACCAATACTATAAGACTTTACTACACAGATGTATAGTTTCTCCTCCAACTGGTTTGCCTTCGATAAGAAAATTTAATTCCGTACTAAATTTTCCCAAAATAAATTGTTATCCGTAAATTGATTGAAAAAACAATCCTAGCTCTTAGATGAAATTTCAACCCTAAGTCGAGTCCTCCAATCCGAAATCTATATTAGACACAACATTTATAGTAAACTTCATTTTATTGGACATCTTAGTTATTTACATGTCGTTAAAAATCAAATGATTATTTAAGATTACACTTACCTAACTCAAATTAAATTGGCTTTTACTAAACCACTTTTACTATAAAAATCCATTCTCAAATATAAAGATCCTATACCTAAAACTCTTATCTCCCAATATAATTTATGGAATTGAATCTCTCGAGCAGTAAGCTTGATACATGGCGAGACGTCGACAAATAACTTAGGTCGCAACACAGAAGGGGTCTGGTCGTACTGCCGAGATATTTCTCCCCTCTCAATCTGCAATACGTTCCACATTCCCATGATTTTGTCACCCATTCTCTATTGATGAAAAACATTTAGAATTTCATCAAAGCAAAATTCTTAGTGATACTAAATTATTAGAATCCATACACATTCAAGCACTTGTCTCCCGATCTTAATATAAAGTAACTCATGCCATTACATATACTCAAATGATTCCCGCCACTGTCCGATCGTCCGACTCTTGTTCCGATATCCTCATAGGAAACAAAATGCTACATGTAGTATTGTTGTCCATCAGTCCTCTGATCAACCTGAGAGCATACACTTCAAGGTTTGTAAAGTATGTTTTTAGTTATAGATAATATAGGACATAGACCACTATATCTCTGGATGTTTCCACGCGACAATGTTTTGAAATGGGCAGGCGCATAGCGCCCGCCCGCGCCACGACAAAGAGATTAGGGGTCTATGGACTATCATACGACTGGTTTATCAATATATAAGTATACTGTAATCTTGCAAATGCTGTTTATAAATTACAAATAAAAACAATAAAACAGCCTAAAAGAACTGCCATTACGAGACTCTGAAGTAGGTATGAATGATATACTCTATGCATGAACCTAATATCCACTTTACCTTCTTGCCACTTAAAACTTTGCGATGTCAACTTTTATCTATGAGGGTATTTCAATAGAAGCGCAATGGTATTAGCTTTCCACTGATGTATTCGTTTTCTGATAAATGAATTAGAAAAATGCATAATATTAGGTAAAAAAAAAAACAAAACAGCAAATCAGGGTATTTTCCGATTGAGAGGTTATTGATTTAGGTAACGCTAAATGTTATACATGGCGGTAATTCATTATCAGAAACCATATAATAAGGTAAAAAGTAATAACAACATCAATCAGGAAAAATTACCCGATTGATGGATGTATATTTGTTTACGCTAATTTTGCATGGTTCTAAATAATTTAACAGAACACTAAATTCATCAATGGAAAGCTAATACAATTGCGCTTCTATTGATGCCCTCATGATAAAAGTTGACCGCACAAGTTTAAATGGGGAAGAGTTTAAAATGAATATAAGTTCATACATTATTTCTAGAGTCTGTAATGCATTTCTTTAGCGTGTTTACTGTTTTTTATTTGATGCATATTATAGAACAAACATTACCGAAAGATTACAGTATATCAGATATACTGATAAACCGAGTCTATATGATCGTTATATATATATCTATATATATTATATATATTATATATATATATGTTATATATATATATATATATATATACTTATATATATATATATATATATATATATATAATATATATCTATTAGATGTAACTTAATATATATAAATAGTATATATATATATATATATATATATCTATATATATGAATCCGAGCGACCTCCCGACTAGGCCTTGGCAACAGGCCGATATTCAAGTTGTGCGCAGCCAGATTTACAGGGTCTAGTACAGGATTATTATTATTATTTATTTTCTTTTTAGATGTTTGCTTCTAGCAGTTTTTTAATAATATTCTAACGAATATAATCCCATTTTAGCATGTATTACGCCATGTGCCTTGGCGACACCCGTTGCAGCACACATAAAGAAACCCCAACGAAATGACGAGTGTTTTTGGCGACCTGAAACAACCTCATGTATATATATATATATATATATATATTATATCTATAAATCTATATAATATATATATATTATATATAATATATATAGTGATTTTCTTATTTGATACCATATGAGTTTCAGGGTGCACAGAGACCACTCGTCATACTTGGGGGTTTATGCGCCACCGTTTCGCCAGGCACTTGGCATCATCAGGCAAAAATAGTTAAAAATTTAATATATTGAATGCTAAAAACGAAATCCAAAAAAATTAATTTAAGAAACAATTAAAATATTCCTATATTTTATCTAAAATTACTAAAATAATAAATAAAATATAATTTGTACATTAACGGACTGGTGTGTATGCTGTCTGAGTTGGTATAGGGACTGAACGAACACTAGTTTGTGGGTGACATTTCAGCTTGTGTGGGCGAATTCGAACGAGAGTCGGGCACGAAACAGTGGTTAGTCATTTGAGTATAGCGTTGGGTGAAATTGACTTGTTATTAAGCTCAGGGACAAATGCTTGATGGTATCGCTTCTAATAATTTTGTGTCACTAGAGGTAGTGTGCCTTGGGATAGGATACTTAAAGGTAATTCATAGGAAAAAGGGTGATCTACAATTGTGAGGTGAGCGATTGCAGATTGCGAAGGTGAAGAAAGGGTCGACCAGTACGTGCAAAACCCTTTGCTCAGAAAAGCTAAGGGTTAGATTCCTGTCGTCTCGACGACTATTAGCGTTACAAAAAACATTTGAATCTTAAAATTCGTTCGAATAAGGGCTTTAGGTATAGAGTCTTTATATGGAAATGAGTTCTTAGGGTAAAAGAATTAGTAAAAATTAAATTTAAATTTTGCAGTTAGGAAGATGTGACTTAAGTAGATCATGAGTTTTTTCGAATGGTGTAACTGAGATGCCATAAAAGGGAGTTTAACATAGTGTGTGTCTAATATGCGTTGGGTTCGTCGACTCTGGGGTGAACTTTATGTAAGACTTGTTGAGATGATGTTTAATTAATTTGAGGGGGGTAGCCATGTTTTGGACAAAAATTAGTAAGGAATTTTATCATTATCAAAGGAAAAACAATTAGATGAGAAACTATAGCCATCTGTGAGTAGGGTTTAATAGTATGATTTTAAAAAGGTATAGGGATAAATGACGCATATGAGTTCCTAAGCCAGTGAAAGTAGGGTTTTCTATGATGAGGTGGTAAGGGTAATTATTTTACGAGTAACTAGGTATTCTAAAATGGTAGGATTGATTGTTTTTCAATGTCATATGTTGAACTCTAATATTTGGGTGCTGAGAATAAGGTACTTCAGAAATAAGGGAATGGCTCGGTATTTTATAAAAAGTAAAAAAGTGTCGTCTACATATAGTTTATAATTAAAAAGGTTTAAAAAGTTTAGGACAGTTAGACAGCCCATGTCCTTCATGTGACATAAAAACAATTTACAAAAATTCCATAGATGAGACTATTGAAATATCACTGATAATTTATATTAAAGTACATGTTTTTCTTAATACACAAAAACAATTCTTCTGATTTATTAAACGGTAGCTAATAAAGACATCCCATTATTTTAACAAAAAACTTTATGTCCAAACTGATGGTGTTTCCATGGGACGTGCCTGGGTCCTTCATTGTAATGCTTTTTATGTCCCATGAGGGACATGTGGCGGCAACTTTCCTAAACTTGTTTTTAACCTTTTTATTATAAACGATATGTAGACGACACTTTTTTACTTCTAAAAATACCGAGCACATCCCTTATTTCTGAAGTACCTTATCTCAGCCACCAACTATTAAGTCACATATGGAAATTGAAAAAATAATAGTTTTAATTCTCATATGGACCATTTTTTTGATTGAGGTATGAGCATAGTGTGTACTGTTATTTTGTTAATAAAAAAAAAAATTACCTTACACCTCAGTCTATAGAAAAACCCTACTTTCACTGGCCTTAGGAACTCAATATGCTTCATTTATCCCTAACCTTTTTAAAATCCAAGATACTATAAGACCTACTACAAAGATGCTTATCGTTTTCTCATCTAATGGTTTCTTTGGATACTGAGATCAAATCCTTATAATTTTTTCCAAAACAATGGTACCCCCAAATTAATTAAAACAATCATCTCAAAGTTCTTACATAAAAGTACAACCAGAGTCGAACGAACCCGAAACCCATATTAGACAAACCTATGTTAAACTCCCATTTTATTGGCCATCTCAGTTACACCATTCGGAAAAAAACTCAATGTGATCTACTAAGTCACATCTCTAATCAAAAATATTAAAAATTTATTTTTACTAATTCTTTTACCCTAAGAAACTCAGTTCACAATATAAAGACTCTATACCCTAAAGCCCTGATTTCTAACATAATTTACGAATTCAAATGTGCAGTGTAACGCTAGCTACGTCTGGCGAGGACAAGGAATCTAACCCTTAGGCTTTCTGAGCATAAAAGGTTGTTTCTGCACGTAACTGGTGACCCTATTTCTTCACTTAGCAATCTGCAATCCGCTCACACTCACATGATTTAGATCACCCTTTTCTATGAATGACTTTAGTATCTTATACAAGGCACACTACCCTAGTGACACAAAATTATTAGGAAGCTATACACATTCAAGCATTTGTCCCCTTGATCTTAATAACCAAGTCATTTCACACCAAAAACTACAGATACTTCAAATGACTACCACTGTTTCGATTCCCGACTCTCGGTTCGTATCGCCCCACACAAGCTGAAATGTCACCCACAAAACTAGTGTTCATTCAGTCCTCTACCCAAACTCAGACAGCATACACACCAAGGTCCGTAAGTACGAAATTATATTATTTATTAGTAGGTAATTTTATATAATATAGGAATTATTTATTGTTCTTAGAATAATTTTTTAATGTTCGCTGGTAGCATTCCAATATATTAAATTTTAAACTATTTTAGCTGATGATGCCAAGTGCCTTGGCGAAACGTTGCCGCATAAACAACCCCAAGTATGACGAGGGTCTCTGTCACCTGAAACATCATGATATATATATATGATAATATATATATATATATATATCTATATATAATATATTATATAATATATATATATATATATATATATATATATATATAAAAATACTAGATAAATATATAATATATATATTATTTATATATATATATAATATAATACTCATATATACTATACAGAGATATATGCACACTTATATCAACAGGATGCTTCCAAGCTCAATTTTTTCCAAAATCTTATTGCTTTTATCACTTACTTATTTCTGTTTCTATCTATCTCTTCTTCTATATATAGATATTATCTATCTATCTACCTATCTATCTCTATATCGATTATATATTATATATGCGTGCGCACGTATGCAAGCACGCACGCACACACCGGCACGCCCCACCGCACTCACGTCGGTATTATTATATATATATAATATATATATTAGATATATATATATATATATAATATATATATATATATATATATATATATATATATATATTATAGAATATATATATATAAAGCTGGAAAGGAATTACAAAACAAATATCTTCCTTCTGTTGTACTAATAAATTAAACAAAATGGGATTTGTAGTACACCCAAAATATTTTTTTTATGGTTACTATATCCTCCCATATCCACGATCGTTGTTTATTATCGGAGGCTGCATTACTATCATTGTTATTAGTGTATATGTAGCTGTTTATGATTGACATAGTTTATTAATTTCACTGCCACGATTCCATTCCCTTTCTTTGTCTGATATTGTGATTTTGGTATCTACATATAATTTCAATAATTATTGTAACTAACATCGTCCTTGCTAGTGTTGTTATTTTATTGTCATTGTAATCAGTATTATTATCTACATATTTACTACCATTATGTTACAAATATTTCATGATCATCACAATTATTATAATTCATTATTCTCATCATTATTATCTTTATTATATATTTTTGTTATTATTATTATTATTATTATTATTGATATTACATTATTATTATTACTATTATCATTATTATATT
>JACEEZ010012881.1:5000-16678 GCA_016584305.1 Chionoecetes opilio
ACTGTCCTGAGAAAAGAGAAACTGACTGTTCTGAGAAAAGAAAAACTGACTGTCCTGAGAAAAGAGAAACTGACTGTCCTGAGAAAAGAGAAACTGACTGTCCTGAGAAAAGAGAAACTGACTGTCCTGAGAAAAGAGAAAACTGACTGTCCTGAGAAAAGAGAAACTGAATGTGAAAATGTATGAAAAATGACAAATAAAGTGATTGACATGGCAAACAGTCAATTAACTAATGGATTAAATCACTTCATGGATCACGTGTGTATATATGGATGGATATTATACGTACAGTGCATTACACCAGAGTGGATGTTTGTACATATATACCTGGTGTTATTGTGTGGATAATTGTATTTACCTGGTGTTACTGTGTGGATAATTGTATTTATCTGGTGTTACTGTGTGGATAATTGTATTTACCTGGTGTTACTGTGTGGATAATTGTATTTACCTGGTGTTACTGTGTGGATAATTGTATTTACCTGGTGTTACTGTGTGGATAATTGTATTTATCTGGTGTTACTGTGTGGATAATTGTATTTACCTGGTGTTACTGTGTGGATAATTGTATTTATCTGGTGTTACTGTGTGGATAATTGTATTTACCTGGTGTTACTGTGTGGATAATTGTATTTACCTGGTGTTACTGTGTGGATAGCTGTATTTACCTGGTGTTACTGTGTGGATAATTGTATTTACCTGGTGTTACTGTGTGGATAATTGTATTTACCGGGTGTTACTGTGTGGATAATTGTATTTACCGGGTGTTACTGTGTGGATAATTGTATTTACCTGGTGTTACTGTGTGGATAGCTGTATTTACCTGGTGTTACTGTGTGGATAGCTGTATTTACCTGGTGTTACTGTGTGGATAATTGTATTTACCTGGTGTTACTGTGTGGATAATTGTATTTACCGGGTGTTACTGTGTGGATAATTGTATTTACCTGGTGTTACTGTGTGGATAGTTGTATTTACCTGGTGTTACTGTGTGGATAGTTGTATTTACCTGGTGTTACTGTGTGGATAGCTGTATTTACGGTGTTTACTGTGTGGATATTGTTTATACCTGGTGTTACTGTGTGGATAGTTGTATTTACCTGGTGTTACTGTGTGGATAATTGTATTTACCTGGTGTTATTGTGTGGATAGTTGTATTTACCTGGTGTTACTGTGTGGATAGCTGTATTTACCTGGTGTTATTGTGTGGATAATTGTATTTGAGTGAGTGGATGTCTTTGTGCATGACTGTCTTTGTGGATAATTGTAAATGACGTCACTGTGAGTATGATCCATTGTTTCTCTGTGCATGTCGAAGGCGTGTTCAGGGTGACACTCACCTGCCTGACGGGGGAGCCTTCTTATAGGGTCATGGTGGTGGTGGTGGTGGGGCGCCTCCGATGATGATGATGATGATGATACCTCCATGCCCCATTGCGAGTCTGAGTGGGCGGGGCTGGTGGTGTGGGCGGGGTTACTGGTGGTGGTGGGCGTGGTGTTGTTAGTGTTGTGGGCGGGAGTGGTTGGGTTGGTGTTGTGGGCGGGGTTTGTTGCGTTGGTGGTGGTGTGGGTGGACGTAGGGGTGATGGGGGGATGGGTGGTTGTGGGGTGTTTGACGAAGTGGGCGGGGCTGGCAGGGTGGGCGGGATTAACGAGGTTAGGGTTGTTGAGGGCTGTGGAGTGGGCGTGGTTGTGGTGGTGGGCGTGGCCAGGCAGTCGTGTACCGTCGCCTTCCTCCCCCCTGAGGGCGTGAGACGACCTCTTAAGGGACCCTGACACGCTGTGCTTCATGAAGCCAGCTGTGAGGCCTCCGGGACATCTCCTGGGCTTCCTGAGCCTGCCGAGGGTGGCCGGGGGCGTGAGGGGCGCGGGGTACAGGTCGCCTCCGTCCGGGGTGGCAGGCTGGAGGGAGCGTAAGGACGCGGCGGGTGAGATTAAAGGTGACGAGCGGGAACAGTCCGATGATGCACGGCTCTCTCGCCCTGCCGCCCCCGTCATCAGCCCCTGCTCGCTACCCAAGGACACCCTGGCCGAGCTGCGGGCCTCCTGCACCCACCGGCTCAGCCAGGTGCCGCCCTCGCCGTCTGAGGAGTCGCTTATCAAGTCGTGAGTCAGGTCTTGCCACGAGCTGCCCGTGCTGATAGTGTCGTAGTCAGAGGAGTCGCTGGCGGAACCCTGGGGAACGGTCTTCATAAATTCATTGTGAGCGTCGAGCCCCCTGATAGGGACATCCATGTGATGGGGGGCGTCGCACCCCCGCGGGCTGCCTCGCCTCAATGATCGGCTCTCGTTATCCGAGGAATCGCTGACGGTGTTGTGGGACAAAGCTTTGGAGAGCCTCCTTGATGCTCTAGTCCCGCCTTCCTCAGCACCTGATTGACGGGCGGCTTTGTGTGCGGGCACGTCCCCGAGAGGCCCTGCTGAGACCCTTGTGCCTTTGTGCTCCGCTGGATTGATAGCGTCTTTCTCCCCGGCACGCGAGGCCTTGACCTCATGGACCCCAGCAGGACCCCCGGGACCCTGGGCCTGGTGGGTACGCCTCCTGTCCCCTCGGGGGGCATAACGCCCTTCTTGCCCAGGGTTTAAATCTGCCTCCTTTTTCCTTCCAATTTTCTGCCGCACAAACATAGGGAGTCGACTGCGAAGCGTCTTCTTCTCCTTGTCCCGTCGCGGTGATGGAGAGCCGCTGCGGCTGGTGGTGGAGGCGGCGTCCGAGGCCTTGGTAATGTCTCTGTTCCTTCCCTTGTCTCGTGCGGGTGACGGAGTGGTGGTCCGGCTCGTGCTGGACTCGCCGTCGGATATCTCGAAAATGTTAAAGTCCGGCGCCTTCTTGATGGTGTTGTACTTCCAGGAGTCTGACAGCCACACCGTGCTGCCCTCACACTCCCCCGGGGGCTCAGGCGTCGCCGGGGCCGCGGCCATGGGCCCATCACAGAGAGTCCCTCCTGCCCTGATCCTTAGGTAGGGCTTAAGGTTTTCATAGATAATCTCTTGGCTTTGGAATGTTGGTGTGGAGGGGGCAATGTTTTGGTACAAGGGGGAGGTGTGGCGGGCGATGGGCGGTGACGATGGTCTCGCGCTGCGCAGTTGTTTCTCTCGAGGCGAGAGATCCTGCTTCAGTAGCCTAGGTGGGTGGAAGAGGAACCTTGGTATTGTGCTCGGCCACTCGGCCACGGGAAAGTATGATACATAAAGCTTTGTGTCAAGGCAGGCCAATGAAGACTCAAGTAGCGGGCAGCAAGATCATGTCTGAGCTGGGAGAGGAGTGGGCCAAATATTTACCTTCTCTGGTTCGAGACGTTCAGTTCATTAAACCTCTGAGTCACTGTGCTTTTTCTCGGCACTGCCAGAGGGACCTTGGTTCTGAGGGGATCCCGAAGGTGGGCCGGGGCCACCTGGGGGTCCTGGGGAGAGGCCGGGGAGGTGCGCACAGCTGGCAGGTGCTTGCTGGGCCGCCCGTTGCCCGCCTGTTTCTGGTCAGCAGCGCCCTTGAGCGGGATCCTATGCAGGGTCGGGGTGGGCGAGCGATTGGACCTGAGAGGGCGGGTGCCAACGTACCTTCCGGACTCTGTGGTGGCGAGGGCGAGGGTGGTCCGCGAGGCGTGCTCCATCCTGGCCTCGTCACTGCTCTTACTCGACGCTCCTTTGTTCTTGGAGTTCCTGGAAGGGGGTCGAGGGATGCCTGCCGCCTGCTCGTTGTTGTTGGCTGCCGCCAGCTTCTCCACGGAGGCGGGTTCCTCCATGTCCTTGGGCTGAGAGGTGACTGTCTCGGAAGTGTCGAAGCAGCTGGTGGTCCTGGGGCCTCTGCGGGCTCGTCCTCCCCCGGGTGAGGGCACCATCACGCCGCACGGACACACCACCATCGCGCAGACTGCCGCCGACCACTGCCTCGAGTCTCCTGTGTGGCTTCACGCGTTCTGACTCGCTGCTGCTGGTCCTCTAAGCCATGAATGTTTCATTGACGCAAATCACACGAGATAACGTGTCCCGCTGATGCGTCAGGGCTGGCGGGCGGGCAGGCGGCACACAAACTGAGCTGGAAGATAGAGGGAGGAAGTATATATGCATCGGACCTCTGGAATCACGTGGACTGAACTGGCCAATACGCAGACTCCAGCGCCGCCTCTCAGCCCCCGCCAAGACCTCTCCGTTCCCCTCGCTCCTCCCCGCGTCCTTCTCCCTCAGGCAATCTTTTTACTGAGTCCTGCACCAAGAATGCCTCTCAGATAGCAAGCATGAGGGTCGAAAAGCAGGAGGGAGCGCGGGAACGGCGGAGAAATGTAGTGTTTACAGGCTGAAGACGACTGCCGCGGGGTGGGGGGCGGCCGCTGCGGGTCGATAGCGGCGCTGGGAACTAGGAATGATGTCATCGTTGGGAAACCCCGACCTTCCAGATGCCTTGCTCGGTGCCTGGAATTCCTGCAGCATCCCATCTCCGACACCTGACCTCAGGATGACGGGTTGTGGGGGGCGGGGCGGGGCGGGGCGGGGAGGGTATAGGACCGGATGAAGACTTGTCTAAATTGCGCCGTTTATCACCCCAACATTTTACGTGCTTCCTGGCGCAGTGGATGGCAGCGTGGGCCTCAGGTGTGGTCATGCTCAGGTGTTCATGCCGCCGCGGTAAACGCATCGCCTAAATCACACGTATCAGTACCAGTTTTACCACAATTACCGCCAAAATCACCAAACGTATGGAAGCAGCGGCCTACCCAAACCGCAGTTACTGGATTTTTGCATCGGTAATGTTATGAGTATGAGTTTTAGAAGTGTAGGTTTAAAGCTGCTACGAGGGTTTTACCAGGCAACATAACCCACTTTTTCACTCATCGCAATTTACGTCCATTTAGACTGTGGTAAGGAGAGAGGGCCAAAGGGAGGCTGAAGGACGTAAGGAAAGGATTAAGAGGAGGTTCTAAGGGGTTGCCGTGCCCCGGGAAGGCCGTACGCCGTAGTGACGTCACCAAGGATTTCCCCGACCTTGTCCTGGGATGAGTCACCGCTCCCCTCGCTCCCCCCCTCACACCTCTCTGCCCTCTCCTCCTCTCCCCTCACTTCCACCTACAGTCTTTCCCCTCACCTTTTCTCTATTTTTCTCCATGCCATTGCTGGTACCTGGAACTGTCGCCGATCGGAACTCTCGCCGCCGTGGTCGAGTGTTCCAATTCTTGATATTACAGGACCCAATATATACATTTAATCAAGTGTTACCCGTGTTTCTGCATTCAGGGATGAAATACTATCGTTAGCTTGATCAGTTAGGTTAGATTAGGTGCCATTGTCCAGGTTAGGTTAACATTTCCACGTCGGCGAGAGTTCTAGTTTGTTGTTTCGGCGAGAATTCCCATCGGCGACAGTTCCATAAACCCCATTGCTCTTCTTTCTCTCCTCTCCTCCTCCCTCCTCTCTCCCTCCTCTCCTCCTCCTCTCCTCCTCCTCCTCCTCCTCCTCCTCCTCCTCCTCCTCCTCTCCTCCTCCCCCTTTCCTCTTCTTTCCTTTCCCTTTCTCCTCTCCTCCTTTCCTCCTATTTCCCTTTGTTTGACCTTTCCCTTTACTTCTATTTTTCTTTCCCTTTATAGTCGCATTTTCCTCCTCGTTCTTTTTCTTAGTCATCCCTCCCTCCTCCTCCTCTTCCTCCTCTTCCTCCTCCTCCTCTTCCTCCTCTTCCTCTTCCTCCTCTTCCTCCTCCTCCTCTTCCTCCTCTTCTTCCTCTTCCTCCTCCTCCTCTTCCTCTTCCTCCTCTTCCTCCTCTCCTTCTTCCTCCTCTTCCTCTTCTTCCTCCTCTTCTTCCTCCTCCTCTTCCTCCTTCTGTTCGCCCTTCACGCCAAGGTCTTTGTGTACGGGATTTGGAAAAGGGTATATAGGGTCCTTGTGTGTGTGTGTGTGTGTGTGTGTGTGTGTGTGTGTGTGTGTGTGTGTGTATGTGTGTGTGTGTGTGTGTGTGTGGTGTGTGTGTGAGAGTAACAGGTTGATCATTACTACTTCGTGACCGTAACACATTTAATTCATCCTCTATAACCCTGGGTGTGCGTGTAGGTAACTATGTGGCTAGGTCCTCGTAAAACACACGCACACACACACATACACACACGCACACACACTCACACACACGCACACTCACACGCACACACACACACACACACACACACACGGACCATTCATGCCTCCCCCTCGTTCCCACGCCTCATTTCCCGTTCATTCCCATTCCCATTCCATCCCCATTCCATTCCCATTCATTCCTCATTTCCTCATTTTCCATTTCCCATTTCTCTGTCAATATGATAAGCAGATAATACAGGGCATGGATCGAGCCTCCTGCGCCCCTGTTCATCTGCTAGTAACAATAAACCTGGAAAAAAAGGAACTTAGATTTTTTCTCTCTCTCAAGTTCTCGGTTCTACTACACTGCATTGCGGAGGTCTAAGGGGAACCACACAATGCATTACTCGTGATGAAACATGCGAACCTCTCGGCAAAAATTTGGATATGAGTCACACGTGGTTGCTGGAATGATACTATTACGTGTTTCTATTATTGCGTTACAGCCTCGTCATTGTAGTGTTCTATTCTTTCTTTGTTTATTGTATCATCTCTTCGAAATCTCTTCCGTCCCTTCCCAATCCCAGTCCCATTCCCATTCCCATTCCAATTCGCTATAGAAAACTGTCGGAGGAATTGCCCCTCATATCTGCTTACTCGTTGAGATAGCATAAAGAAATAAGATTTAAGTAAGTAAGGCAAATAGGTAAAGCCATAGACCACTATATCTCTGGACTGTTCACGCGACAATGTTTTGAAATTGCGGGGCTGCATAGCGGTCTGCAGGCCCGCCCGACAAAGAGATATAGTGATCTATGAACTATCATATAGACTGGTTTATCAGTATATATGATATACTGTAATCTTCGTAAATGTTTGTTCTATAATATTATCAAATAAAAAACAGTAAAACACGCTAAAGAAATGCCATTACGAGACTCTGATTCACTTCAACGCTTCGCCACTTAAAACTTTGCGAGTCAACTTTTATGATGAAGGGTATCAATAGAAGCGCAATTTTATTAGCTTTCCATTGATGTATTTCGTTTTCTGATAAATGAATTAGAACCATGCATAAATTAGCATTAAATAAATAAAGAAAATCATCAAGCGGGTAATTTTCCCGATTGAAGAGGTTATTTATTTAGTTAACGCTAATTTATACATGGTGCTAATTCATTTATCAGAAAAAGAAATATATAAGTAAATAAATAACATCATCAATCGGGAAAATTGCCCGATTGATGATTTTATTTATTTATTTAACGCTAATTTATGCATGGTTCTAATTCATTTATTCGAAAACGAAATATATTAATAGAAAGCTAATGAAATTGCGCTTCTATTGATATCCTTCATGGTAAAAGTTGAGTCGCAAAGTTTTAAATGGCGAAGAGTTGAAGTGAATCAGAGTCTCGTAATGGCATTTCTTTAGCGTGTTTTACTGTTTTTTATTTGATAATATTATAGAAAAAACATTTACGAAGACTACAGTATATCATATATACTGATAAACCAGTCTATATGATCCGATATATATATATATATGAATCCGAGCGGCCCTCCGACTTCAGGCCCTTGTGCGACAGGCCGATATTCCGTGCGCAGTCCAGGTTTACAGTGGTCTATGGTAAAGCAGATGGAGTTTAGTATTGAAAAGTGTATTGTAATGATACAATACGCCATGTATCACTAAAAAGATCAGAAGGTGAGAAAGATCTGGGAGTGCAGGTAAGCTCAGACCTCCGTCCTAGGCAACAACAAGTGCTTGTGGGCCCTTCGGACCCATGTATTGATGTTTGTAGTAGTAGTATATATTAGACAACAATGTGCGTGCAAACACGTTGTGTTTGTGTCGCAAACACAAACTCCAATCGTGTTGTTGCTGTCGTTGGTCACTGGTCAAAGTGTCTCGGGGAAGACCACGTTCCGTGTGATTCCACGGGGCGCCAACACTTCGACGGCATCAGCACAGTCAACCCTTGACAGGCTGACGTAGATTTGGCCGTGCTTGGAGTATATTAGAATCTCGACCCCAAGCGCGCACACACACACACACACACACACACACACACACACATACACATGCACACACACACACACGCACGCACGAACGCACGCACAGACACATGCACACACACATACATGCACACACAGAAACACATGCATGCATGCATGCACACACACACATACACACACACACACACACACACACACACACACACACACACACACACACACACACACACACACGCACACAAACGGACACACACACGCACACGCGCACACACACACATGCACGCACCCACGCGCACACACACACACACACACACACACACACACACATATTTGCACACACACACACACACACACACACACACACACACACACACACACACACACACACATGCATATTTGCACACACACACACACACACACACACACACACACAGTACAGTGGGGTACTCCGTAGTGTAGGGGTAGCACGCTCGGTTCACAACCGAGAAGTCCCGGGTTCGATCCCCGGGCGGAACATATGGGCTGTTTCCTTAAAACCCGAGCCCCTGTCCACCCAGCAGTGAATGGGTACCGGGTGTTAGCCGGGGTTTGTGACCTGCTCTCCGGGGTGGTGGCTTCGGCCAAAACTAAGCACTAAGGATGAATGATAAATAAATGTTGATATTTAGACGGGGCCACACGAGCGTTGCTCAGGCCCTGTAAAATACAACTAGATGAATACACACTCACACGCACACAAACGGTAAGTCCATGAGTCTACGGAGTACGTGAAATGCGGTAACACATTACCGTAACGTATCCTGGCGTGGTGGCGCTTTGTATAGTCAATAACCTTGTAGTTGGTACTTGCAAAGTGTCTAGATAGGATCAAAGTATCATATCATTCACTTCTTCCTGTAATCTAATACTCTTAAAAGTGATTTTAGCCCAAAACCCCCCTTCAAAATTATTCAATCGACATGGGACCAAGCCACTTACCACCTACGATTTATTTGCGATTTTTTGAGCCTACTCTCATCAAAATTTAATTTACAGTTTCGGCTACCCAAAACAGACAGACAGACAGACGGCTACTCCTATAGTGTATTAGATGTATTGAGGCTAGAAATAGAGCTAATAGGGTGTTAGGATTCATTAACAGGAGTGTTAAAAGTAGAAGTGTTGAGGTTACTCTAAAGCTTTATTTGGCTCTAGTCAGACCTCACCTAGACTATGCGGTTCAGTTTTGGTCTCCGTATTACAGGATGGATATAGCCTTGTTATAATCAGTGCAGAGAAGGATGACCAAAATTATTCAAGGGATGCGTAACTTTAGTTATGAGAAGCTATTAAATTTACACTCACTCGAGAGGCGTAGAGTAAGGGGCGATCTGATGGAGGTTTTTGAGTGGTTAAAGGGATACAATAAAGGCGATGTAGGAAAAGTTCTTACGGCTAGTAAGCAGGGTAGAACAAAGAGTAACGGATTCAAACTGGAAAAGCGTAGATTAAAAAATGAAATATTGATAAACTGGTTCACAAATAGGGTGGTGAATGATTGGAATGGACTCAGTCGTCAGGTGATCAGTGCGGAGTCAATAGGGAGCTTTAAAAGGAGGCTAGATAATTTCATGGATGGGGATGAAAGGTGGATGTAGGTCAAGGATAGTACTATCCTTGATGTAGGTAGTGGTAAGTAACAGGAACTACGATGTGTAGGTCTGACGGCCTCTTGTAGCTTCCTTATGTTCTTATGTTCTTAAACTGTCTTCATCAACATCATAACTATTCACTCATATTGCAGTGTTTATCTATATGTAGGCATGGATGTAATGCAGTATGTAAAATCAAAAGAAGCATTCCCACATACAACAATGTTCACTGATTTTAACCCATAGCGTAAATCATTCGATCCATGAACAGTATAGTTAAAATGTATCAGTTAGCGTTATCTACCGTAGATAACACTATAGTCGCCAGTCACTTGCCACTGCACGAATGTCGCCAGGCACAATATATTACGAATTTTAGCATCACTACAGACTTTTATGTGCCACTGAAGACATGTAGTGTGATGTACCCCTACATAATATACACTAATATGCATACCTCTTCAGTGGCACATAAAAGTCTGTAGTGATGCTAACATTCGTAATATATTGTGCCTGGCGACATTAGTGTAGTGGTAAGTGACTGGTGACTATAGTGTTATCTACGGTAATTCAAAATATTCAAAACAAATTTAAAGAACCCGCCATATTTTGCATCCTGCCTCACTGCTGCCATGTTAAACTTGCTACCTTACTCAGTGACTTACATTCCTCTACCAAGAAAGATACAAATATGAAACAAAACTCAATTTACAACATGAATTAATTAATAAAACATAAGAATACATATAAATGAGTAAGTTATATGAATTAAAGGGAAAAGTATAGTTATGCCTGCTGTGGGTTGTTGTCAAAGTAGAGGTGGTAACAGTGAGCCAGACAGCCGTGTGAATTGTGTTACAGGCGAGTCAAAATTACAGGTATTTCAGGCATATTTCAGCATGTACCCGACGCTATTCATGGTTCTAAACGTACGTGAAGACTTGGGGCATCCTTGACAACAACTGTGCATTAAAATAACCGCGTAAAACAGTTATATTGACATGATTTCCTTGACTTGTCATTCGCCTCTATAACTTGGCTGTACTTAATGCCAGACAAGGAATACCGTGACGTAATGGTTAACAAAACATTCTACACACAACTAGAGTCTGTCCGTGTGGCTAAGTGTAGAGAAGGAGGTGATGGATCAGCCAGAAAGGTAGTCATTATTGTAGCAACTTCAGGAGGTAACAGGAAGGTTCGACGGAATGCGTTTGTGTGTTGCGAGGCCGTACAGGTGTGTAGTGACAGGTGTGGTGTATGTGGTAAAGCGAGAGAGGCTAAGAGTGAGGTGTTAGCCCCCCAGTGTGTGTTGAACTAAAGAGTGAACGCGTAGTTCTCGTCCACTATAACGGCGTCAGCCCCGTACCGCCGCGGCCACGGGTACGGCGCGGGCCACAGTGGTCCATAGAAGCTACTCTCGGGCACGCGGGACTCGAACCTAGGATCAGCGCATCAAGGTATACCCTGGGTACGTCTCTCTAGGGTAACCGGATGTTTCGCCCCATGGACGTTTCGCCCCCTCCTAATCGCGGACGTTTCGCCCCCATTCGTGGATGTTTCGCCCCCCGGAAATCACTATACTGTTTCAAAACTGTTCATCAAATGACTACAAAATCATCAGAAATATTGACGTGTAGTCACGCCCCCCTTCTAATATACTGGCATAGGCCTAAACACGGGGTAGGCCTGGTTCATGGGACACTAACAGACATACATTACCTACATAACACCAAATCATAGACGTCAGAACTCATCTTTCCTCCCTCTCTACAGCCATCACAGCCAATATTTCACCTATTTGAGTGTATTTTCGGGTTTGTGCATTGATATTCTCCCTATTTACCTATGCTCAGCCTTGCATACAGCCAGTAATGCCGTGTTATAAGGCTATAATGCTCCCATAGCCATGAACAACCCCCGCGGCCCCAACATGTAAACACGCTGTGACGTCATAGCTGTGACGTCACAGGGGGGCGGCAGCAGCTA
>JACEEZ010012881.1:16940-43193 GCA_016584305.1 Chionoecetes opilio
TTTTTTAAAACAAAAAGTTTTCATATCCCAAAAGGGAAAAGATCTGGGCGTGAAGGGGTTAACATCACTGGTGCCGACCATGCGTGTCTGTACGCCATGTCCCACAGAGATTACAGCAACAATGGCAGGATATACTGTGGCCTGAAATAGGGAATACATTACATCAATCAGGAAATTGATGTTATATATTTACTTTAGTCAATACAGTATAGTTTGATATTATAAAGTACAAGTATTTAGGCTACATGAAACACTTGACAAATGAATTCATAATGTAACATGGAACATTTAATGTCAATGTAAAAATCAATATATAATGAGCTTTTGCAGGACAACTCCATCGCTGTCACCGGGTGTAAACACAGTTAATGTAGCATCAGCGAGCTATCAGTTAGCGAGCAATAGCGAAAGCGATCTTTCCTGTTTACAAGGACAGGAGTACTGCGACCGTACTGCCGGGGACCCGACGCTGCAGTGTGAATACCCGTGCCGGTGGCGGCCAAGTGCCTATAGGCAAAATGTAGGAAAAGTTCTTAAGGTTAGTAAGCCAGGGTAGAGCGAGAAGTAACGGATTCAAGCTGGAAAAGCGTAGATTTAAAAAGGAAATTGGGAGAAACTGGTTCACATATAGGGTGGTGAATGATTGGAATGGACTAAGTCGTCAGGTGGTTGGTCAATGCGGAGTCTATTGGAGGCTTTAAAAGGAGTCTGGATAAATAAAATGTCAGAAAATAGGCTCAAATAGGCTGTGATGGCTGCCGAGAGGGATGAAGGATGATTTTTTACGTCTATGATTTAGTGTTATGTAGGTTATATATGTCTGTTAGTGTCCCAGGAAGAAGGCCTACCCCGTGTTTAGGCCTATGCCAGCCTATTTTAGCTCTATGCCAGTATATTAGAGGGGAGGGGGGCGCCTATATGTGAGTGTGTGTGGGGGGGTCTGTGTGTGTGTGTGTGTGGTCGGGGTCTGTGTGTGTGTGTGGGGTCAGGGTCTGTGTGTGTGTGTTGGGGGATCTGTGTGTATGTGGGGGGTGGGTCTGTGTGTGTGGGTTACAGGGAGTTTCGTACCCATGTTTTGTTAGTTTTTTCGTACACAGATTTTGAGTTTTTTCGTACACACCTGGTGTCATTTCGTAACTCTAGTAGTCAAGTTCAACTCTGAGCTTAGTGTACGAAACGACTATGGTTTCATATAGACCAAAGGCTGATTCACACTATACCTAACGTACCGGACCGGCAAAATATTCTTCAATGATAAACATAAGAGCATAAGAAAGTAAGGAAGCTACATGAGGCCGTGAGACCTACACGAGGTAGTTCCTGTTACCTTACACTACCTATACTATCCACCTCTCTTCCCCATCCATGAATTTATCCAGACTCCTTTTAAAGACCCCAATAGACTCCGCATTGACCACCTGTCTACTGAGTCCATTCCAATCATTCACCACCCTATTTGTGAACCAGTTTCTCCCTATTTCCTTTTTAAATCTAAGCTTTTCCAGTTTGAATCCGTTACTTCTCGTTCTACCCTGGTTACTAACCTTAAGAACTTTTCCTACATCGCCTATATTGTATCCCTTTATCCACTTAAAATATTCTATCACGTCGCCCATTACTCTACTAATAAACCATTGTTGTATTCACACCAGAGCGGACTGCCACCTGACCACCAGGGACAGTCACCGCCAGTTGCAGGTCAGGATTCTCAGCGAGAATATTTTGGTGGTCCGTGCTGGTTAGCGTGTGTGTGTTGGATAGTGTGACATGGTTCCGCTACACACCGACACAAACCGGTTGCCTCGGTTGACATCCAGCTCTTGTATGGTGCACTACTATGGATGAAGATACATTAACCCCTTGAGGCCAGAACGTAATTTCCATTGTAATATAACCACCATTCGACAATTTTAATGAACATAAGCAATATTATATAGATATGACCTGTTTAATATCCTTGTCCATTAGCTAATTTGGTTTATTTAGTTACTTTTTCGTAGTTTTATGGCTAATAAAAGACTTATTTCATATACCAAAGGAAAGATCTGGGCGTGAAGGGGTTAACATCACTGATGCCGAGCCATGCGTGCCTGTACGCCATGTCCCACAGAGATTACAGCAACAATGGCAAGGATATACTGTGGCCTGAAATAGGGAATACATTACATCAATCAGGAAATTGATGTTATATATTACTTTAGTCAATACAGTATAGTTTGATATTATAAGTACAAGTATTTAGGCTAAATGAAAAAACTTGACAAATGAATTCATAATGTAACAATGGAACATTTAATGTCAATGTAAAAATCAATATATAATGAGCTGTTGCAGGACAACTCCATCGCTGTCACCGTGTAACACAGTTAATGTAGCATCAGCGAGCTATCAGTTAGCGAGCAATAGCGAAAGCGATCTTTCCTGTTACAAGGACAGGAGTACTGCGACTGTACTGCCGGGGACCCGACGCTGCAGTGTGAATACACGTGCCGGTGGCGGCCAGTGCCTATAGGCAATGTAGGAAAAGTTCTTAAGGTTAGTAAGCAGGGTAGAGCGAGAAGTAACGGATTCAAGCTGGAAAAGCGTAGATTTAAAAAGGAAATTGGGAGAAACTGGTTCACATATAGGGTGGTGAATGAAATTTGGAATGGATAAGTCGTCAGGTGGTGGTCAATGCGGAGTCTATTGGAGGCTTTAAAGGAGTCTGGATAAATTCATGGATGGGAAAGAGAGATGGATATAGGTAGAGTAGGTACACCGAAACTACCAACGTGTATGTTTCATGGGCCTCTTGTAGTTCCTTACTTCTTATGTTCTTATGTGGCGGTAGAGTTACGCGGTGGGTTTGACATGCAGGTATAGTGTGACTCAGACTTAAGCGCTGGTGTGATGCTTTTCAATATAAGCATATCTCACTGTTAAATATTGGGATCATCACAGGGGGTTAGTAGGTGAGCATAAAGGGTGATTTGGAGGTTGAGGCAGGGTCGTTTTGGGAGGTTAAGTAAGGGTTTTTAGGGTTAGGGGAAGGATTGAAGGGGTTTTTGGAGGTTAGAAAGGAGGGAAAGAGGTTTGGAGGTTAGGAAAGGAGGGAAAAAGAAGGTTTTTTAGAGTTAGGGAAGGGGTTTTGGGGTTAAGAAAGAGGGACTTTTGGTGTAAAAAAAGCGGTTTGTGGTGTTCAAATAAATTTGGTTTAAATAGGTTATTATTTTGATAACAGAATGAATGAGGTTATGTGTAAGGTATCTCTGTAACCCACACCCTTTCCTATACCCACCCCCGACCTCCCCCACCCCAACACAGGACCCCCTCACACCACACACACAGACCCTTCCCTTTACACGATACACATCATCTGCACATATAGGCGCCCCCCCCTCTACATACGGGAATAGGCCTAAACTCGGGTAGGTGTGTTCCTGCGACACTAACAGACATACATTACCCCTAAATAACACCAAATCATAGGACGTCAGGAACTTATCTTTCCTCCCTCTCCTACAGCCACACAGCCATACCTCACACCTATTTGAGTGTATTTTCGGGTTTGGCATGATATTCTCCCTATTTTCTATGCTTCAGCCCTTGCATACAGAACCAGTAATGCCGTGTTTATAAGGCTATTAATGCTCCCATTAGCCATGATACAACCCCGCGGCCCCAAACATGTAACACGCTGTGACGTCAAGGCGGAGGGTTGGCCGGAAGCCCAGCTCCCTATCCCTAGTAAGTAAACACAAAACATATCAAATACATAAGATAATGATTAAATCAACACGGATATTAGTAAATATAGAACAATAGGACACAATATCTAAAAAAACCAATGAATAACTAGGAATTAATGAAAATATTGGGCTATCAAAATATGCCCCCCCCCCCCCCCCCTCAGTGAAAACGCAAATTTACAACACCACAGATCGACTTTTTAATAAAGGTTTTTTTTCTTTATAATTCGTGATAAAATATGGGGTAAATTACTATATGATTTGTGGTATATGTTTAAAACAGTAACAGACTGTAGTCAGTGTTGACCATGGAGCCATCCATGTTTTGTTTTTTCGCGACAATATGACCCTTTCAACACTTTAGGCAGATGTATTCCTCCAGTAAACATCGCGGTTAAAACACGTCATCAATAGGCACACACAAGACACCCTGCGGCGTATGATAGCAAATCACACACAAATAACCTCACAGCTCATTCAGAAGGAGTACAAGGATGACGTTAAAATTTAGATAAATACCCTATTTAAAATATAAAAGAACAAATACAGCCACCAAGCTCGCGATTATACATAAAACGATGCGGAAATATTGAAATCTATTAAAAATACCACCAAAATCCCCTAGTTGAAGTGTTAAAAAAAGAATTATAACAAAATACGCTATAAATCTACGGGATACTAAACGATTGCATCATATTTCTTTGCGTTAGGCCTTCAAATATCGGAGACTTTTTTTTTATATGAAAAGTCTTAAAAAAAGAGCTGTTGTTTCGAAACACGGTAATGCAATCTTTATCAAGTGCACGAATAAAAAAGCGAAATTCGTTATAAATACGTAAATCGTTACAATCGTAACCTCAGAATTCCCACGAGCCAATGAGCGGCCTGGCTACTCTGTCAGCCACACTATCAGCGTCAGACCAGCTGTGGCGGCGTGTTTACTTACCAGGAGCTACAGGACGCAATTTAAGAGTAAATCGGTGAGATTTACCTTAAACACCCTATGTTATGCATATAGTGATGATAAGAGTATTGTGAGTGATAAATATAGGTTTTGAACGATAATATATTGAAGAAAATAGGCTTCAATAGGCTGTGATGGCTGCCGAGGGATGGAGAGTGATGATTTTTTACGTCTATGATTTAGTACTGTTTAAATTTCCATAAGAGTTTTATTTTCGGGCGACGGACGACAGCGGTACGACACTCAGTAATATAAACACTAGATGGCGACTATATGTGGTAGCCTACCTTGTAGATATTTTTTGTAATTTCGTTAATTTATAGCCATTACTATGACAAGATGGAAGGACGCAAACTGACATAGACACTCAGATAGCCCCTTCTAACTTTCCTGGAAAATCAATGAATGTACAAATGTAACTATTAACGCCACCACCAAGTCTGTAAACAGAAAAAAAGTTTGTCTTGGCGACTTTACTGGTATTCTACGGTAAGGTTCTTTTACGGTTAGATATTGATCGGAAACACTTATTGCAAACATTTGTGAATTTGAAATTGCATTACATTCTGCCTCTCGTGGAGAGATGAAACGTACAGTTGCCTAAAGAAACGCTAAGAAAGTTTACTTTATATTTTCATCAATAATATTGTAAGATAGTTATTATATTTCATCAATAATAATGTAAGGTTGAAGAGGATAAGATCTTGGACAGAAGACGTGCCGACTCGTACCAAAACAGTCAGAAGTAAGAACAAGAGGCGCCGATCAATGGCACTTCGGAGGAAGTGGAACGCACATGGGACGAACCTCCACGGATCTCAGCAAAACTCGAGGTGGCACAGCTCGTGCTGATTGCATGCACGTGACCTGTGACAGTAATAGGAAGCAAATGATGGTGATGAGCAGTTGTAGGCGACGATGGGAAGGTAAGCGACAGGAGAACTACCACTTGTAGGTTCTCCCGGCATCTTGTCAGCTTCCTAATGTTCTTGTGACAGGTGAGGCGCTGCTCATTGTCCATATTTAGTATTGCCTTTATGGTTTAGCGCCGAGTAGATTATGGTCACTTAATGACTGTCGAGACTCCTTGTGATTTAGATTCGTTCTTTATCGCCCTGCCCTTATCCATGCTTATAACCTTATGAAGGACTAAACTTTTGTTCATACAACGTCTTCTGCTAACCTTCGGGCATCGTGTAGATGTGTGGTCCATTCAGAGTCTCGGCTCCCTGGCGCGGTCTGTGTTGCCAGATTATGTATTTCTGCTGCAGTGTTACCACGGACGGGCGAGTCTCTCTCGCTCTCTCTATTCTCCTCTCTCTCTCTCTCTCTCTCTCTCTCTCTCCTTCCTTTCCTCAAACTCTCTCGCTCTACCCTTATTTGACTTTCCCTTCTCTCCTCTCTCGCTCTCCCTTTTAATTTTACCTTTCTCTCTCTATCGATTCCTCCCTTTCCTTCCCCCCTCTCTCTCCTCTCTTCTTCCTCTCTCTATCTCTTCTCTCCTCCTGCTCTCACTTCTCAATTTCCTCCTCTCTCTCTCTCTCTCTCTCTCTATCTCTCTCTCTCTCTCTCTCTCTCTCTCTCTCTCTCTCTCTCTCCTTCTCTTATCTTTCCCTTTCTCGCATTTTTTTCTCCCTTTTTCTTTGCATCGGATACTATTTCTTTCTCCTCCTCCTACTCTTCTTCTCCCTCTCACCTCACGAGAGGAGAGAGAGAGGTAGGGAAAGGAAGAGAGAGAGAAGAGAAGGGAAAGGAAGGATCGAGAGAGAGAGAGAGAGGAAAGGAAGGGAGCTGCTGCCAAAAAAAACGGAGAGAGAGAGGGAACAGGAATGAGAGAGAGAGAGAGGTGACTCGTCCGGGTGGTAACAACTGCAGCAGAAATACATATCTGGCAAAACAGACCGTCGGCCAGGGAGCTGAAGGACTGATGGGACCACACATCTACACGAGTGCCACCTTCAAACCTCTGGCAAAGCTGTTTACTTGGTCAAAATCACGGGACAAAACGATCTAATAGGAATAAATAAGGAAAAAAAAAAATTTTTTGAAAAAAAAAAAAAAAAAACAAACTGGTGCCATTCTGCCGTCACTAGACCGCGGGACGGGCGCCTCTCCCCGCCCTCCTCACGGACAGCAGCCTAGGGTTAGTTAGGTTTAGTTTAGCTTTATTTAAATAAACCTAACCCTTAACAGCCTGATGCTGTACTGAGTGATGACTTGGCCCGCGGTCTCTGACTGTGTGATGGCGACGGTCGGTCGGAGTGGCACCGTTACAGTGTCTGCAAACAGTCTAGAGCGTTTGCCATATTAAATCAGTGGCAAAAAGCACCCACAAGTATGTGGCTTGGCAGCCAAAGTTGTGTTGCAACAGGATACAAACTTTTATCTGGCAACTCAGACATATATAGTAGGGAAATGGAGAGTCACAGTTCCCACTCAGTGCTCACTTAGCGCACCTTTGAGAGGGGTTCTTTGAATGCTTGCTCCCATACACATGACCATACACTCATTTGGTCTTTTCAGTTTGTTGGCTACTGCAAACTTTTGTACCCCCCATCCAGAATGGCTCCAACAACTTAGTCAATGAGGAAAAGGACTTCGATATTTGGTCCTGGAAGGTGGACAATGGGTCAACAAAAGAAAAGCTAGACGCACAGGCCGTGGGGAGTAGCACCAATCCACGGCGTCTTGTTGTACCGCTAGCGGCCTCCCTGCTAACGTCGTTACCCCCCAAGAAAACTCAGTCCTGGAAGCAAGGAAGACTTCAAAGGCCACTGACACCCTCTGCGACGTGAAAGTAATGAAGAGATCCAAAAAACCACAGCAGGTGATTAACGATAAAGGCATTCCCCCCCCCCGAACTTCTCGAAGGAGTGCAGAAAAAGAACAGTTCAACACCGGATGATAAAGGACCTGCCGCCCGTTCAAGCCGCAGAGAAAGCTCCTCACAAAGCCCTATGGTGTAAGAAGATACTTGCATTGCCACATTAAGTAACAGTGTCGCAAAAAAGTATTGGCGGTGATGGTAAAAAACGTATTGGTGGGTCACGGCGTTGCGTGGTGGTTCGTTAAAGCTCCCGATTTGATCGTATTACGTCTGGCACTGTCACAGGCCTGCGAGATAGTGTATGGGGGATGACATGGTGGCATAAATGTCTACAACCGGTGCTCTCTGAGCTTCCTCAGGAGGAATGTACACCCTGCTCTCGTGGTGAATACTATATTGTCGGCCACAAATCTTAGCCGAATTATTTTTCACATCAAGGCCACTAGGATGGCCTATCAACTATCCATAGACGGATATAGCCACCTGAATTTTAGCCTGGAATGCTGATAATGTCTACACTCAGAAATTGCAATGAGGACAGGAGAGGAGAGAGGATAATCAGGCGTCTCGTGGAGCGCTCCGCTAAGACCGTCCACCTGGGACACTGTTTTTGTTTTACATTACCGTAAAATGTGTTTGGAAGGCAAAGAAGACTTGCAAAGACCACAGATAAGACCCTTGGAAGCGAGAAGTTATGAAGGACCCGAGGATCACTGCAAGAACTGAAAATAACAACACCATTATTTGTGGGAGGGTGCTGAACGGATGATCCACACAAACAATGCAAAAGGGCCTCAACAATAGGGGGATAGGGGGCGCCAATTACTTTTGCAGACCACTATACTTTTTAGTTCCACATTAAATTGTTATATATGAGGCGTTTCAGAGTCATAAGGGCGGAGCAAGCCAAATGGATAGTTTGAGATAATGTGATTAAGTTGGGGGTGTAATTACTAGTAAGGAACATTATATAAAAAAACAATGTATTACACACAAGATGATTGTACAGCCATGCCCAACACATATACCACCAAAAATAAAGAAGTTTTTTTTCTTTAATGGTTTATTTTTACAGTACGATCATAGGTACATTGTACAAATGGACCTGTACATAAATGTAATTATTTTCAGGTGTGATAACAACACAATCAGATAAAAGGTATAGGTAATTAAACAAAGTACCCTGTTAATATTTTTCAGCTGGATTGATAATTATTATGTTTCTGATTTTGGTTAGTGGAATTATGTATTTGTTATTTTGGACTTATTTATGAATATAAAACTGGGATATTATAGATGACTCTTTAATAACAAAGAAAAACACCTCATCAAGCTTGATGAGTGGTTTAATGTTTGAAAGGGTCCGAGAGCAGTGGTGTGGTGAGTTTGGGGGTTAAAAGTCAAGGAAGATCGTCGTGTCCCACCCAGAGACCTTTTTCTCTTGTCTTCACGTACTACCCCACTTCTCCTTCGAATTTGCCTTTTCCTACAAACCTTTTTGAGTTATCCACATCCCCGCTACCAGGCAAAACTCATGTTGGCACATTAAATACTACATAACAAAATAGGCAAAAACAAAATGCTACAATCCTTCGCCTGTGCAAACACCGCAGGAAAGACTGGACACCCGTGAGATGCTGCTCGTGGGCATTGGGCGGGGGCCTATGCTAGGCTGGGTGATGGGCGTGTTAGGGATCCCGAGGTCCTCGATGGAACACCACGGTCGCCATGGTTCTCTCAGAGCCACGACGATGGCACCCAAAAATCTGGCTATAAATAGGACTTTAGCCTCTCGGTGGTTGGGGTAGATGATCAGATATTTGCTTTGATCCTATCCCAGATACAGAGAAGGGTTCGCGTATAGTGGCCTGGTTGGAACTGATGAAAATGGCCAAAATGGCGGGCTCGCACTTATGGACTATCTACACTACTTATGACATATGAGACTAGACGTCTGTCATATGTTTCATTGTTGGTGTCGAGTGAAGAAAGAAGCAAGAATGGATAGTGGTGACTGAACAGTATTTGATTACACTGGTTCTACATATGATATTCTTCGGCAGCTCATGAAAAAGGGATGGATGGAAGGTAGAGGAGGAAGAGGAGTTACTTCAGGAGTAGAATCAGTGTGAGAAGAGTTGCCAGTTGCTGCTAGGAGTCAGAAACAACACAAAAAGGAACGAGAGCAATGCCATACAGTCAAGGTCGAGTGTGAAGACTCTGCCATATTAGGCTTTGAAGATGATTCACCAATGGAAGAATAGGTACAGTAGTCACTTTTATCCAGTTGTCTATTCATTGCATTGATGTCCAAATCTCTACCGTTAATATTATGCAGGAACTGCTTTAGTCATTTAAGGGGAGCATCTTCCATGCACTTTTTACGAATGTATTAGTTAATTGGTGAAGTTCAGTAGTACTGGTTAGCGTAAACAGAGTCAATTACATCATGACTTTAAAGGAGCAAGCAGTCATTGGAGTGAACTAAAGCAAAAGCTATCTGCTTTAAGAACAAGGTACAGGAGTGTCATGAAATGAGCTCTCTCTGACACCAGTGCAAAGACCTGACACACACCTGTGATTGCTTTTATGACAATTGCTGATTATAGTTACCAGGGCCGATTCTTAATACATGTACCATGAAAGAATAATTATTGTGCACATATTAAATCCAAAAATTCAAGATTTATCTGGCTAGTGCAGACCTTTTTTGTTCCTGTGTACCTCACTGCTTCACTACTAATGGTAGGTAATTAAAGAGAAGTGTGTGTTTCAGCGATAAGAGGAGGCTGGAAAATGGCAGCTTTGATATTCAAGGAGGAAGAGATATATATCAAAGAAGAAGCTGTGGAGGTGAAGCATGAGAACCCAGAAACTGAGGAATCAGGCAGTACTGCAAGACAGGGAGAGAAGAGAGTCCTGTCTCCTTCCCATTCACCGGAGACCAAGAAACAGCGTACTGAGGTGGAGCAAGTGTGGATCAAAGATGAGGGTGAGTAAGACAAAATAAAATGTATGTAGGTTAACTCGTCGGGAACTCTGTAGTGTAGTGGTTAGCACGCTCGGCTTACAACCGAGAAGTCCCGGGTTCGATCCCCGGGCGGAGCGAAAGATAGATGGGTGTCTTTCTTAAATCCCTAGCCCCTGTCCACCCAGCAGTGAATGGGTACCGGGTAGGCTGGGCCAAAAAAAACAAGTTGTTCAGAATTTAATGTAAGTTTCCTAAAAGTTGTGAGCGAGTGTCAGGAACACAAAAATGTAAATTTGGTAAAAAAAAATTGATGTCTTACGGTAAGACAGTCTGTTACCGTGGAAACCATTACCGACAACTACACAAAATGCCTAAAATAATGATTTATCACGCTTTGAATGACCCTCAGAGATGCTGCTGGTACCAAATGATGCAGAATTGAAAGCCAAAGATGATATGACAACTAGACAGTGGGTGTGGTACAATTCAATAAAAAATATTTGCAAAAAACTCATTTTTGTTTCAGATTTTGTGTATAAAATTCAAACTTTATGTAATAATAGGCATATTTGTTTTCTAATTGCTGGTCCTCACTTCTAAAGGCATGAATACCAAAACCAAGACCTTGCTGTGGCTCTTTGACAAGTGTCCCCCCATCTTCAGTGTACCAGGAAACCATGGATTCACTGGCCCTTATCCACCAACAGGGGAACAGGTTCTTCTTCAGTACCATGGGTATCATAAACAACTGCAGCAAGCCAGCCATCTTCAGTCTAGCGCATTGGATGCGCCGCCAGACTTGTAACAAAGGACTTGCAGGACTGGTGGGTAAATACTGGTATTACCCTTAAATCGTGGCAAGCGATAGAGCAGATGATCCTTACAGATATTGAGGAGTACAAACTAAGGAAGAGTAAGAGGAATAGGACAACAGATACAGAGACCAAGAAAAGGGAGGAGTTTTTGGCAAACACGAGGCAGACATTTTGGATTGTTCAACCCGAGTTTGAGAAGAGACTGGCAGCAAAACAACAGCTGGAGAAGCAAGACCAGACAGATAAGGAAGACTGGTTGTACCTGGAAGGTGTACGTGGGGTTACTCGCACCGCAACTCTGGGCCCACGCGATCAGAAACTAGCAAAAAGGCAGAAGCGCAAGTTTCTTGATCAGCAGGCAGCGCAGGAGAGAAAAGCTAAGGATTGTCTACGCTCTGCCACTGCTGCCCATAGTGCAGATGCCGTAGAAGAAAGTCACGACCCTGAGTCTGAAGATTCCACTGAGATACCAATGCACACTGTTTCTGTGTCACTCCCTAAGGTCAGCAAGAAGATGGAAAGTGTTCCTATGGAGGCCTGCTTCATTGCTGACAAGTACGCAATCTCGAATAGGGCGGTGACAGAACTGGCTGCTGCCTTTCGTAAAGATGGAGGGAAGAACCTTGAGTACAACCTGTCTGTGAACACAACGGGAAGGAGGAGACAGTCTGCAAGGCTTGAGAAGGCGGCAGATATTACTAAGTGGCAACTTGGCGATATCACTTCCAAGATGTATGCACTACACTGGGATGGGAAGCTGATCAAGTCCCTAATGCATGTGGGCAAGGACATGGAACGAGTGGCGGTGATACTGACAGGGACGGATGGCCAGGAAGTTCTACTATCAATTGTTGGGATGGAAGGGAGGTCAACTGCTGAAAATGAGGCAGCAAAGATTATTCAGGTGATTATTCAGTATTATTTTGTATTTTTTTGTATTATTAACTCACTCACATTTGTTATCGTTATTTATTCCACTCGCATAATCGACTCAGCTTCGCTTCGTTGATTACTGATCGTGTAATAAATAACGATAACAAATGCTCGTTCATTGATTAACTGTATATTAGCGTGTGTTAGTCACCTTATTCTATTTTTTTCTTCCAGGTCCTCAATGACCATCCACTGGACACATCCGGATAGGTGCGCTTGTCTTTGATACAACTGCAGTGAACTCTGGGGTCTGGAGTGGAGTCGTCGTAAGACTGGAGACAGAGTTTGGTAGAAGTCTTCTGCAACTGGCATGTAGACACCACATCCATGAGTTGATTGGGGGGGCATCTTGCTCAATTGTGTATGGCCCAACCACAGGACCCAATGAACAGCTGTTCAAGCGACTGGTGAACAATTGGAGCGAATTGAACCACAACAACTACACATTGGTCGAGGTGACTGCTCCACAAAGAGAGTTGACGGGCTATATACATAACACCATCACCTTCCTTCAGACATGGATCGAGAACAGCACCCAAGGAGACACTTCGACATGACTACCTGGAGCTGGGCAGAAACTAACACCTGCTGTTTCTTGGAGGGACCGTCCCTGCCGGTCGGAGATCCATCACATCAAGCGCCTGGGGCATTCCATCACGCCCGTTGGATTAGCAAGACTTTGTACACGTTTAAGGTGGCACTCTTTCGATGCCAGCTTGGGGATGTATATGCACCCGAAGAATTGGAAGACATCACCAGTCTTGCTGTATTCTTGGCAATCTTCTACACGAAAGCATGGTTAACGTGCACGAGTGCTGCCGATGCACCATCGAATGACCTGGCACTAATGAAGAACCTCCTCAAGGCAGAGGCCAGTATCAGCAAGACCCAATGAAGTGGCCTGCCAAATTTCTCTCTTTGTCGTTCCGGCCAGACAGAAGCTACAAAACCATTTGTGGTATCTCTCAGAGAGATTGGTCTCTTTGGCACTGTTCTCGGACCGAACATCATCTGACAAACAGACGATGAGAAAGGCTATGCTGAGGTACCATGACGCGACAGACAGTCCACAGACAAGAAAACAGGAGATGCCAGCCTCACATCAATTGGGCAGTAAAGCCCTCAAAGACTTCATTGGACATGACTCTTGGAGCATGTTTGAGCTCTTGGGTATTGACTCCATCTTTGTCAAGCTCCCGTTGCACAATGGGACCACCTCGGACAACTACCGTCATGGCAAGAAAGTTGTGGCCAACCTCCCTGTTGTCAATGACGCAGCAGAGCGGGCACTAGGACTCGCCACAGATTTGAACACAAACAAGGCCCCCCAAATCTGAAGAGCAGCTCCAGGCACTATACAGAGTTGTGAAGGGTGTCCGAGAGAAGCTGCATGGACTGGCAACGTCAACTGAGGTTGTGACAAAAAAGTCACTGGCCTCCATTTCGTACAGTTGGGACTAATATGAGTGTGTATTGTATGAGTGTGTATTGTGTACTGATCTTACTTAGAAGTAATTGACTTCCATTGGTAGATTTCGGGATAACTAATTTTTATTTTGTTCAATAATTGACCATAAATGTGAAGAAAATGTGTTTTTTTATTTAAAAGTGGAATTAATTGTTTCACAGACATTGTGTATATGTTCTATGCTCTTTGGCTGTCTTTTCTGCATATTTTGGTACCAACATGAACCCTGACGGTCATTCACAGCCTGAGAAATCATCAATTTAGTCAATTTGTTGTCTTGCCGGAAACGGTTGCTATGGTAACGGACTGTCTGACCGTAAGATGTCATTTAAAAATAAAAAATTTATCATGGGTTTGTTCCTGATACCCAATCACAACTTTTAGGTGACTTACAACCTTGTAGTATACATTCTTGAAAATAACCCCTTTTCTGGCCCAGCCTACCTGAGTTCAAGCCATTTGAAGTTAACACTACTGAAATTCAGTGGTTGCCGCGTGCGATAAAATGAGCGATAAACGATAAACGATAATTATCGCTGAGGTCAAACCTTTTATCGTTTATCGTTTATCGCAAAGTTTTCTAAAATTATCGCTCATTCACTTACCGCTAGTCCCAAAAAATGAGGAACGATAAACGATAAATTCAAAGACGACTTTTGTAAAAATTAGAAAATGTGCACGGCGGCAATAGTCACAACAGCCCGCCTGACGTTTTCAGACCTGAAAAACCTCATATGAGAGCTGCCAAGTGTGTGTGTGTGTGTGTAGCTGGCCAATCACAGCTGCAGTGCGCCAGTCAGGGTTGCCAATCTTGGTACTAAAGTGCCAGATTTGGTACTATTGGTAGTATCAAGTACGACTTTACCATTTTCTGGTACTAATCTGTGAGGTGCATATCTAGAAGAAATTGAAGAACTTAATAAATTAGATAGATTAAATGAAGAGGTGGCAACAACATTTGTACAGTTAACCACTGGTCAACATTTTTCAACTCGTGTTGCCCAAGAAGTTGACCGCCAGAACGCGTTTAGACCAACATTTGTATGATTTTTTGAATTGGTGACGTAGCCGTGACGTTTAAATATTTTTTGTTACGTTTTCTGTAGCTCTGGTACTATTTGGTAGTTTGATTTTGGTACACTCACAAAATCTTGATTGGCAACCGTGGCGCCAGTCTCGCTGGAGTTCTCGAGTTAGGGAGGGTGTGTGCCGCTCTATCCCATGCACCGTCTTCTCACTGCAAGAGTCTGGCAATATGTTTTTTGTCGCGATCAAGCTCAGCAATGTCAGTGGGGAGTGAGAGCAGCGACACCCTCATGTCTCCACGAACCTTCCGCCCCTCCAGCAGCCAGGGCATGAGTGGAGGACAACAGCGACAAGCACCTGGGCAAGGGCTTGCAAGCAGGAGGACTTTGATGAGGTAATTGTAAATACTAAATAATAAATACAAATACAAATAGTAAATCAAAGAACGTACGAAGAAGAAGAACGTAGTTACACAGACACACAGACAGACAGACAGACAGTACGAAAATTTATATATAGATTTTATTGCATTTTTTGTGAAAAAACTTAGAAAAAATTCTTGGACGTTGGTACCCTCAGGGGTGACTAAAGATAGCTAAAGCTTGGTGAGTGGTGCTTTAATCGTCCCCATTCCGGTTTTAAATGAAAGAAGAGAGCATAAGACATATTTTTCATCTGACATATTTCTTTTCTTGTAGTTTTTGAGAAAGAACAAAAATGAAAGCTTCACTTTCTCTATTAGGTTACTTCAAACCCTTAAAGCTAAGCATACTTTAACTATGCCATGATTTGTTACAGGCGCGCTTCGGCCAAGGGCTGTTGTCCCCGCACGCGGGGTATTTTTGACAATACTTTTTGTGTTTTTACAGGTTAACATTTCCCTCAAGCCATTTGAGAAGTTGTTCAAGCTGCACAAAATTGAAGATCCAAGGCCCAAGCTTGGTCATTCTGACAGGATGGTTTTCAATTGCCTGGCCATCTGCAAGCTGTGTGAAGGTTATGGAATGAAGAAGACTACATCAAGTTCCAGTCAGACAGCAAGGGGAACCTCAGAACCCATCTAAAGGGCAAGATGCACCGTGGTCATAAGACTGCCCAGCTGCTGGATGAGTTTGACGACATCAAAAAGGCGACCAGCAAGAAGGGCCACAGGCTCAACGTGCGGGAGAAGGACACCAGCCGCCAGCTCTCCTTCAGGCAAGCCCAGGAGATGTCCAGACACTTCACCCAGGACAAGGGTCGGCAGGCCTGGGTCAAGTGGTTCACCACCCTCTGCATTGCACCAAGCATCTCTGCCCATCCAGCGACTCGCGAAATGATGAAGGTCTTCAGGCCAGAGTTCAACCTGCCCTCCCACACGGCTATGAAGAACACAATTGACGACCAGGCGAGAAAGGCCAAGAAGGAGCTGATGTCCATCCTGAAGGAGGCCAGATATGTTGCCACCACAGCTGACAGCTGGAGTGCACACCATCGCGCATTCCTGGGTTGGCACTGTGCATTGGATTGATGCGAGAAACTTTGCGCAGAAAGCATGGCACGCTCGCCTGCAAAGAGCTAAAGTCCAACCAGACAAAGGAGCTCCTGGCAAACGAGATCTACAAGATCAACAGTGAGTTTTGGCATCACCAGGAAGATCGTCGCCACTACAAACTGACAATGGTGCCAACTACTGTGCTGCATTTGCGCATTTTGGCGACAACCAAGATGACCCGCTTGCTGTCGCGCCAGAAACACGAGGATCCTGATGGTGGCGATGTCGCCATTGTCAGTGTTCATGATCTGCTGGAGGAAGAGGTGGAGGATGAGGCAGAGGACCTTCCCAAGCTGCCCACACAGAGGAGATGTGCTGCTCACACACTCAACCTGCTGGCGACAACAGGACGTCTCCAAAGTGGTGGGATGGAACTATGGAACAGGCAGGCAGGCCAGGCAGCCGTTTACCAAGGCCGCCGCCAAGGCCCAGGGCCTCTGGAACCTGCACAAACAGGTCCTCTGTGGTGGCCAACAAGATCAGGGATGTGGTGGGCAGAAAGCTGAATACACCCTGCCCAACTAGGTGAGCATAATCTAATTTTGTTTCAGATTTCTATTTTTTTTCTAATAACAATTCTTAAATAACAAAACTCACACAATTTCAAACAATTCAAAATTAACATAATATTATTGAAACACAACATTTTTTATTTGTAGGTGGAATACCTTGTATGACGCGACAGAGTGCCTCCTGAAGACGGCGCTCAAGGACCCAGAGACCATCGAGGCCATAAACGAGGTCATGAAGAGCGAGGCAGCTGGGAAGAGGGCAGCAGCCCCTGTCTTCACTGAGGAGGACAAGGAGATTCTGCAGGAGTACTGCAAGGTGATGAAGCCTGTCGCCATCTGCCTGGACAGGCTGCAGGCTGAGGTCAACGCCTACATGGGGATCCTCCTGCCCTACCTGATGCTCCTCAAGAGAGACCTACAGGCCATCAAGAGGGAGGGCGAGTTGCGCTATGCTGACCCCCTGGTGGATGCCTTGTTAGAGCAGGATGGCACTGTCCCATGGGTTTAACAACAGGTATGTTGCATCATTTTCAAAAGTAAAATATTTAATGGGTATATAATAAAAAAATCTGTTGTATCTTATATTTGAAAACTAAAATTTCAAATTTGCGTCTTTTTTTGCGACAGATTCATGCACCTCTTTGCTGATGAGGACCTCCTGATGGCCACCTTGACCCACCCCAACCATGGCCCCTTCATGTTGAAGCATGTGGCCCCTGCCCTGTGAAGAAGACATCAAGGAGAGGCTCATCAGGGAGATCGTCACCTCCATCACACCTGACCCTCTCCCCTCCAGCCAGAGCCAGGACATGGTGACAGAAAAGCCTAAGGAAGCCAGCGACGACCCATTTGCCTTCCTGGAGAGCCCCACTGTCATGGAGGAGGATGGGTCCAACATTGGGGAGCTCATCAAGAAGGAGGTGGACACCTGGGGCAGGAGCAAGGTGGCAGAGGTGAAGCCTGGGCAATTCCCCAGCATGCACAGGGAGAAGTGGATCTCGCTGTTCATCAAGTACAACACGGCCTTGCCCAGCTCTGCTGCCGTGGAGCGCATGTTCAGCACTGCTGGTGACGTCCTCAGGCCCAAGCGTGCAAGCATGACCAGCGACAGGTTTGAGAAGCTGGTCTTCACCAAGGGAAACATGCAGCTCCTGGATGCTGTCTTGAGGAGGGAGAGGAGGGAGGGAGAGTGTGACTCAGAGAGAGAGACTGATGTGGAATAGAACTTGTAGGCCATAGACTGGTTCTAGTGACAGTTTTTGTTTAGTTTAATTAATTTTCACTGTGGAAAAATAGTTTGTATGCTTTTTTTAATATTTCAACTAAATAAAGGCACTTCTCATTTATCGCTTTTGTTATCGCAAGTTAAATTTTTTTTATCACTATCGTTTTATCGTTTATCGCTTACCGCAGGTTGGGTTTTGAAATTTTTTATCGTTTATTGTTTATCGCATGTTGGGGAAAAAATTATCGTTTTATCGTTATCGCAAGTTGAAAAAAAAGTTATCGCGGCAACCATTGCTGAAATTATTATTGATTTTTTCTCACTTTTTTTATTTATGAACCGATTACTATGAAACTTTGCAGGTATATGGAGAATGCAAATTCAAACTAAAGTTGTTCCTAACATTTTTTCTAAAAATGAGTAATGAGTATTTTGGCTGGTCCAGCTATTGGCAATGCAGTGGGCAGGGACAGGCGGGTGTCGGTCGGGGTAGGGGGAAGAGGTTGTGTGCCAGTGTCTGACTGGTACAGTTGCATCAGTTGTGTGTGAGACTTGACGGTGGGTGTGTGTGCGTCGCTCTTGTTGCTTTATTACGGTTAGTACCATTGTCTTTGTCTAAAATGATTTTAGGCGCAGGCAGCGTCCTGAACGCCGAAGACGAGCTCAAGAGATCCCTGCAGGGCCTCCAGGACTTCTTCAAGTTCCGCAAGCTTGAGAGCTCGAAGGAGAGCCAGAAGTATGCCGACAAGAAGCAGCTGCACAAGGGGATGGCCAACTGCCAGAGGTGCGGGCAGACGATCAAGTTCGACAGCGAGTCCAGGGGGAACCTGAAGAAGCACTACAAGACGGTAAGTGAAAAACTTAATGATCGCAACTTCTTTATAGTATCCGCCCCGCAGATAACAGAGTTTATAAGTAAAGCCTTTTTAAAAAAGTAAGTGCTCGCACCTTTTTTTTAAATTTCCGCACGGCAGATAATTGCTAAAAGATTTTTAAGTTACTGCCTTTTTTAAAAAAGTTAAAATGCTCGCACCTTTCTTTAAATTTCCGCACGGCAGATAAAGATTTTAATTTTTAAAGTTAATGCCTTTTCTAAAAAGTTTAATTGCTCTCAACTTTTTTTTTTTTTTCCGCACGGCAGATAGCTAATTTTGAAATTAAAGCATTTTTTTAACTTTTCTTTTATATTTCAGAAGCATCCCGGCATGGTGAAGGCTCTGGAGGCGGCCATGAGCCTCAACAAGTTCAAGGCGAGGGTCGGCCCCAAGAGCAACAAGGCCTGCCGCCAGCTCACCCTCAAGGAGGCGACCCAGAAGCCCAACGTGTGGTCCCAGGAGGCGGCGCAACAGGCTTACGTAGTCTGGTTCGCAGAGAGCCTAAAACCCCTCTGCGACACTGATGACGAGGCCACCTGGACCTTCCTGAAGACCCTGAAGCCCGAGTTCAAGGTGCCGTGCAGGAAGACTCTCACCAACCGCCTCAACAAATACTCCCTGCAGGTGAAGAACGAGGTGATCGCCTGCCTCGACAAGGTGGAGCATGTGGCGACCACGGGGGGATTCGTGGTCGTCACACAGGAGAGCCTTCCTCGGCTCCACCGTGCACTGGATCGACCCCGTCACCTTGCAGAGGAAGTCCGCCACGCTAGCCTGCAGGGAGCTGACGGAGTCCCAGACTGGAGAGATGTTGGCCAGGAACCTGCACGAGATCTTCACGGACCACAACATCGCCGACAAGATCACAGGGTGCACCACAGACAACGGCCGAAACTACATCTCGGCCTTGAGCAGTTTGCCGGCGACCCCACCATCAAGCCCCAGTTGACCGAGAAGAAGGAAGATGACCAGAACGACCAGGAGATGGCGCCCAATGCCAGCATCAGGGACGTGGCCGGCCTGCTGGACGAGAGGACTGCCGAGGAGAGGAAGGAGACACTGCTTCCAAGGTATTTCAAATGCAGGTACATACATTCAAAAATTTTATATTTATGATTTATCTTTTTATTCTTTTACTTTCAATTTTTTTTTACATAACTTAACTTAAAATTTAATTTGTAACTGTTAGAATAATTTCATAACTGATGTTTAATGTTTTACAATTTACATACAAAGTTAAGTTTAACTTAGAAGTTATTATTTATTAAATGTTTACTTTATTAAATGAAATAATCTCAATTTTATACATCACTTGAAATTTAAATTTTAAATGTTATAATCATTAATTAACTGAATTAGATGTTTAATGTGTTACATTAATACATTATACAAAGTTAAATTTAACTTATTAAATGGAAAGTTTTAATTTTTTTCTTTTCTCCATGTTTAAAATAAAAACATTGTTTCAGCGCCCACACCATCAACCTCCTCTCCACGGTGGACGTCGCCGAGGTCCCCGACTGGAACAAGGGGCCCAGGGCGGTCTTCAGGAAGCCTGGGTCCAAGGCCCAAGCCCTGTGGAACCTGCAGAACAGGTCGCCAGTCTGGGCAGGGAAGATGAAGGCGGCCACGGGAGGCAGAAGGCTGAAGACACATGTGGCGACCAGGTGGAACAGCTACTACGATTCCATGAAGTGCCTCGTGAAGCTCGTCCTGGACAAGCAGGAGGTCAGGACCGCCATCAACAAGATCCTGTCCGTCCAGGGCCTAGGCCTCTTCGACAGCAAGGACACCGAGGTCATCAAGGAGTACCTGCAGGTGATGACCCCTGTCGCCATTTGCCTCGACAGGATGCAGTCTGACACTGAAAGCCTACATGGGGAACCTTCTCCCGGACCTCATGCTCCTGAGGCAGCGCCTGGAGACCGTCAAGAACAGCAACCTGAGGTACGCGGGGAACCTGGTGGAGTACCTACTGGAGCAAGACGACCATCGCCATGGCTTTTACAAAAGGTAAGATAGAAAAAAATAGAAATATTGACTTTTTGTCTCTGATAAAAAAATTTGGTTACAAAAAAATGTGCCTATAATACTATATAGCCTTTAAATACTTGTTAAATCTTTATATTTATACTTTATATTATATCTAATATGATAATATCTGTGTTTTTTTATTAGATTTGGAGGCCTGTTCGACTGAGGACGACCTATTTATGGCCACAGCCACCCACCCTGCCCACACCCTGCACGCCATCAAGTACCTCAACGAGGCGGCCTACACCACCATCAAGAAACAGGGTGATCAGGGAGATGGTGGACATTGTCAAGCCTGACAGTTTCCAGGAGGAAGTGCTGAAAGTGCTGATGCAGGCGACAAGCAATTCGGCTACGACGACCTGTATGTGGGCCATGCTACCGACGCCACCGCCCCAGCCAGCACGCCCTGGAGGAAAGCATCAAGCATTCAGCCATCAACTGGGCGAGGACCAGGGAGCATGTGGTCAAGAGGGAGCACTTTCCCGAAGGCCACCGGGAGACCTGGATCAAGCTGTTCATCCGGTACAACACCGCCCTCCCCAGCTCCGCGGCAGCAGAGAGGTTGTTCAGCACAGCGGGCAACATCCTCCGCCCCAAGAGGTCCTCCTTGACAGCCAGCAACTTCGAACAGCTGGTGCTGCTCAAGGGGAACAGCAGGATGTTCAAGGCCGCCCTGAAGGAGGACCTCAAGAAGGGCCCCGACACCCACCAGGACCAGGAGTAAGAAGAAGAAGACAGCAAGACCAAGACAGCTTTATTTGTGTTGAACATTTTTTAGTTGCTTTTTTAAATGTTTAATTGTAATAAAAACGTGCTGTAATAATTTAATTAACAAAGTTTTACTGCTAACCTTTTTTTCCAGCTGCATAGTTATATAAAAGTGTTGCCGAAGATAGTTTATTAGTTTTTTTACGCTTTAAAGGTCTTTATAAGCTTTAAAACATTAAAAAAATGGTTGGGAAAGGCTCAGAAATACTAAAATAAATGCTTTAAAGGCTTAAAATAGGTGTTTTATGGGCTCTAGAATGTATTAAAAGGCTTTTTAAGTTTTTTTTTTTTATATATAACGGGTTTTTTAAATCTACCGAACCGAAATACCGAAGCAGTCGGTATATTTTTTGGAAATCTACCGCAATACCGAACCGAATGGCCCGTTTTCATCTACCGAATACCGATACCGCCGGTAGAAAAAATCTACCGAATCCCAGCTCTGCTATTTGAATGTATTTTCGGGTTTGTGCATTGATATTCTCCCTATTTACCTATGCTCAGCCTTGCATACAGCCAGTAATGCCGTGTTATAAGGCTATTAATGCTCCCATAGCCATGAACAACCCCCGCGGCCCCAACATGTAAACACGCTGTGACGTCACAGGCGGCGGGTTGCCGGCAGCCCAGCTCCCTATCCCTTACTAAACCAAAACACATCAAATACATAATATAATGATTAAATCAACACGGATATAGTAAAATATAGTTAAATAGGACACAATAAGCCTAAAAAACCAATGAAATAACTAGGAATTAATGAAATATTGGGTATCAAAATATGCCCGAAAAAAACGCAAATTTACAACAACACAGATCGACTTTTTAATAAAGTTTCTATAATTCGTGATAAAATATGGGTAAATACTATATGATTTGTGTATCTTATAAACAGTAACAGATCCTAGTTCAGTGTTTGAACCATGGAGCCATACATGTTTTGTTTTTTCGATAATTTGACCCTTTCAACCACTTTAGTCAGATGTATTCCTCCAGTAAACACGCGTAAAACACGTCACATAGGCACACACAGACACCCTGCGGCTGTAGGCATAGCAAATCACACACAAATAACCTCACAGCTCATTCAGAAGGAGTTACAAGGATGACGTAAAATTTTAGATAAATACCCCTTAAAATATAAAAACTAAATACAGCCACCAAGCTCGCGATTTATACATAAAACGATGCGGAAATATTGAAATATATTAAAATACACAAAAATCCCCCTAGTTGAAGTGTAAAAAAAGAATTATCAACAAAATACGCTAAAATCTACGGGATTACTAAACGATTGCATCATATTTCTTTTGCGTAGGCCTTAAATATCGGAGACTTTTATATGAAAAGTCTTAAAAAGAGCTGGTGTTTTAAAAAAAAGTAATGCAATCCTATATCAGTGCACGAATAAAAAAGCGAATATTCGTTATAAATACGTAATTTTCCCTTTAACCTCAAAATTCCCACGAGCCAATCGCGGCTGGTACTCTGCACCCAATAGCGTTCGGCCCCAGCTGGGCGGCGTGTTTACTTACCCAGGATAACAGACGTTTTAAGAGTAAATCGGGGAATTACCCAAAAAAATCCCCTTTTTATGGATATTAGTGATGAAAAGTTTTGGGAAATTAAAAAAATATAGGTTGAACGTAAATTTTGCCGAAAATGGGCTCAAATGGGCGTGATGGCTGCCGGGGAGGATGAAGGATGTTTTTTTCGTCATGATTTAGTACTTTTTTCAATTTTCATAAGAGTTTTTTTTTGGCGACACGACAGCGGACGACATAAAATAAATAAACACTAGATGGCGACTCTACTTTTTGGTAGCCCCCTTTGTAGATTTTTTTGTAATTTTTAATTATACCCATACTATGACAAGATGAAGCCCAAAAAAAGACATGACACTCCAGATAGCCCCTTCAATTTTCCCTGAAATCAAAGTAAAAAGAAAATATAACCCCCACCCACGTCTGAAACAGAAAAAAGTTGTCTTGGCAAATTTCTGGTATCTACGGAAGATTTTAGGGTTAGATATTTGACGGAAAATTTTATTGCAAACATTTTGAAATTGCAACATCTGCCTCTCGGAGAGAAAACGACATTTGCAAAAGAAAACCTAAAAAAAAGTTTAATTATTTCACAATAATTTTGTAAAAAAAGTTTTATTATATTCACAATATAATGTGGTTGAAGAGGAAAAGGGTTTGGACCGAAGGACGTGCGAAGCGACCCAAAAAGTCAGAAAAAGAAAAGAGGCCGCCCGATCAAGGCACTTCGGAGGAAGGGGAACGCACATGGGACGAACCTCCCCACGGTTTCCAGAAAAAACTCGAGGGGGACAGCTTCGTGCGTCGCATGCACGTGGACTGGACAGAAGGAAGCAAATGATGGTGGTGGAGCAGTTGTAGGCGACGCTGGGGAAGGAAACGAAAGGAACTACCACTTTTAGGTCTCCGGCCTCTTGAGCTTCCTAAGTTCTTGTGAAGGGAGGCGCGCTCATTGTCCATATTTATATTGCCTTTTGGTTTTTAGCGCCGAGTAGATTTTTGGTTCACTTAAATGAATTTTCGGATCCTTTGATTAAATTTTTTATCGCCCCTGCCCTTTTCATGCTTACTACCTTATGAAGGGCTAAACTTTTGTCATACAGTCTTCTCAACTTTGGCATCGTGTGATGTGTGGTCCCTCAGGGTCTCGGCTCCCCGGGACGGTCTGTGTTGCCAATATGTATTTCTGCGAGTTACCACGCGGGGAGTCCTTTCTTTTTTCTTTCTCCTTCTTCCCCCTTCTCTTCTCTCTCTCTCTCTCTCTTTCCTCTTTTTCTCTCTCCCTTCCTTTCCCCTTTCTCCCGCTCCCTTTTTTTCCTTTTCCCTTTTCTCCTCTTCCCCCTCTCTTCCTCTCTCTCTCTCTCCTTCTCTCTCTCTCTCTCTCCTTTCCCTCTTCTCTCTCTCTCTCTCTCTCTCCTTTTCCTCCTTCTCTTCTCTCTCCTTCTCTCTCCTCTCCTCTCTCTCCCTTCCTTCTTTCCCTTCTCCTTTTTTTTTTTTCCCTTTTTTTCTTTTTATCACATTCTTTTCCTCCTCCTCCCTCCTTCTCCCTTTTATCCCCCCACGAGAGAGAGTAGGGAAAGGAAGGAGAGAGAGAGAGAAAGATGAGAGAGAGAAGGGAAAGGAAGGAGAGAGAGAGAGAGAGAGGAAAGGAAGGGGGGAGAGAAAAAAAAAAAGGAGAGAGAGAAGGGAAAGGAATGAGAGAGAGAGAGAGAGTGACTCGTCCGGCGTGGTAACACTGCAGCAGAAATACATATCTGGCAAATCAGACCGTCGGCCAGGGAGCTGAGAGACTGATGGGACCACACATCTACACGAGTGCCTAACCTTCAAACCTCTTGGCAAGCTGTTACTTTGGTCAAAATCACGGACAAAAATGATCTAATAGGAATAAATAAGGTGCCATTCCGCCGTCTAGACCGCGGGACGGGCGCCTCTCCCCGCCCTCCCTCACGGACAGCAGCTAGGGTAGGTTAGGTTTAGTTTAGCTTTATTTTAAACTAAACCTAACCTTAACCTAGCCTGGCTGCTGTACGTGAGGGAGGACTTGGCCCGCGGTCTCTGACTGTGCTGATGGCGACGGCGGAGTGGCACCTTACAGTGTCTGCAAAAAGTATAGAGCGTTTGCCATATAAATCAGTGGCAAAAAGCACCCACAAGTATGTGGGCTTGGCAGCCAAGTCGTGTTGCCAACAGGAACCAACTTTTATCTGGCAACTCAGACATATATAGTAGGGAAACTGGAGAGTCACAGTTTCCCACTCAGTGCTCACTGAGCGGCCTTTGAGAGGGGTTCTGTGATGCTTGCTCCCATACCATGACCCACTAATTTGGCTTGTCAGTTTGTTGGTACTGCAACTTTTGTACCCACACATCCAGATGGCTCCAACCAACCTTAGTACTGAGGAAAAGGCTCGAATTTTGGCCTGGAAGGTGGACAATGTGTCAACAAAAGAAATAGCCAGACGCACAGGCCGTGGGGAGAGCACCATCCGGCGTCTTGTTTCTACCGCTAGCGGCCTCCCTGCTAACGTCGTACCACCAAGAAAACCAGTCCCTGGAAGGCCAAGGAAGACTTCAAAGGCCACTGACACCCTCCTGCGACGTGAAGTAATGAAGGATCCAAAAACCACAGCAGGTGATTTAAAGAAAAGGCATCCGAAACTTCTCGAAGGAGTTGCAGAAAGAACAGTTCAACACCGGCTGCTAAAGGACCTTGGCCTGCCCACGTTCAAGCCTGCAGAGAAACTGCTCCTCACAAAGCCTATGGGTAAGAAGAGACTTGCATTTGCACATAAGTACAGTGTCCGCAAAAAGTATTGGCCGGGAACGCTAAAAAACGTTATTTGGTTGGGTCGGCGTTGCGTGGTGGTTCCGTCTACAGCTCCCGATTGATCGTACGTCTGGCACTGTCACAGGCTGCGAGAAGTGTATGGGGGATGACATGGTGGCATAAATGTCACACCGGTGCTCTCTGAGCTTCCTCAGGAGGAATGTTACACCCTGCTCTCGTGGTGAATCCTCTATTC
>JACEEZ010012882.1:0-10727 GCA_016584305.1 Chionoecetes opilio
ACCAGTATAAGGAGGCCCTGGACGATGTCCAATACTCCGGTTGAGTTCTCCCGCAGACCTCCTATAGGGTAATTTTCAGAGAGGGGGGATGGAAAGATGAACGTGACTTTATTAAGCAGGAGAGAGAGGAAGGCAATTGTCTGTGCTGAAAGGATAGCAGGTGACAGGTGGCAGGTGTCCTTCTATCGGGGTCAAACGGCGTGACCGGGGGATGGCGGTTTGGCCCGGGGATTTAAAGTTGGTTGGTGAGCAGTAAAGTTGGAGCAGCTGGGGAGGAGAGTGACAACGGAGGAGGTGTCGTGGCGATAATGGGCTATATTCAAGAATGCTCGTCAAATCCCGGCCGGTGGAGATTCTCCACCGTCGTTCCTCCACTGGTGGCATCTACAAGAAATGCCCCGACTGGTGGATATTTGACAGTCGTACCAACACAAGCGAGCCCATAGCGGCATCAGTATTTTGACTGTTTTATACATATCTAATACATTTTACTAGTGAAATTTTTAATTTCTGACATTAAAATAAAAGCTTAGTTAGTGTTCGCCACTTGTCTGAGGCGTTGGAGCAGAAAAAATGGGCCCGAATTATGCTTGCGAGTACATTTGAACGGCCCGCCAGTACTGCTCCACACAATGGCTGACCTCCATCCTCCCGCCGCCGCCTGGCTTCCTCACAACTTCACACTCCTATATAAGGCCTCCTGGACCTCATTTTACCTTAATTATGACACGTGTGCATTCACAAGGTATGCATGTTACCCTCGGTTGTGTTGAAAACTCACCTGTAATGGTCTGGGAAGATATAGGATGCAATAAGGCAGAGCGGGATGGAGGTGGGATGTGCAATCAGCTGACTCAACGCAACCAGTGGAGCGCGACGAAACGATGTTTTCAAATGATTCCTGTATGCCGCGGCCCGACACAACAGGTGGAGAAAAGTTCTTGAATATAGCCCACTGCAAACAAAAGTCACGGAGAGGAGCAGCTGGGGACGAGAGTGGCAACAGTGGTGTTACAAAATCATCAATAGATTTTCTGTCTTCGAATGTTTCAAATTGCTTGTTTTGGTGTGATGTGCTTTGCAATCTTATGTTTAGCTGTGCCAAGTAGCTAACCGATTGAGAGAGTTTGACCGCAAAAAAGATACGGTTTTGTGATGAGCGGCTGTCGGCATGTCTGCCAGGAGCGCTCTCTCTCTCTCTCTCTCTCTCTCTCTCTCGTCTCTCTCTTCTCTCTTCCTCCTCTCTCTCTCTCTTCCGTCTCTCTCTCTCCTCTCTCTCTCTCTCCTCTCTCTCGTCATCCTCTCCCCTCTTCTCTCCCCTCTCTCTCTCTCTCTCTCTCTCCTCTCTCTCCTCTCTCTCTCCTCTTCCTCTCTCTCTCTCTCTCTCTCTCTCTTCTCTCCTTTATCTTCTCATCCCTCTCTCTCCGTCTCTCTCTCTTCTCTCTCTCTCTCTCGTCTTCTCTCTCTCTCTCTTGTTGTTAATATTTTGTCAACACTTGTGGTTGACGCGAGCTTTGCCTATAGCAGCCCCCTGTGGAATTATGGGATTACAATAAAAAAGCCAGTTTTTATTGAGCTACCTTGGGGGGGGGCGTTTTCTCCCACGGTGAGGTGAGAGTGGCCAGAGGGACAGATCTAATACCGCACGCACGGCCGGCACCTGGATGTCCGGGCTGCGGATGAGGTGGGGGCGTTTCCCTGAGGTGTGGAGGTTCCTCGCACTTTCCGGAGTAGTGTTGGAGGCAAAGGGGGAGGGGACCCTTTGGGAGTGTCACAGGTGATGTCCGAGCGCCCTGGCGGTTTTTCCCCATAGCAGGGAAAGCCGAGGCGGAGACGGTGTAGTCGGTTCCCCTTACGTTGTGGGGGGATGGATGGTCTTGGGGAAATGGGTGGTAAGCTGTTGCAGCAAAGGGTACCAGGAGGCAGAGGGTGATGATAGGGAACTGTGGCCTCGGGGATACTGGCGGACAAGCGTGCGAGGCAGACTTTATTTTAAGTGGGAGTTTGTGGAGAGGCTGGCAGAACACCGTGGTGGGGCTGGGGGGGCAGCGGCTGATTTTTACAGCTCTGTCAGCTGCTTCGTTGCCACAAAGCCTACATGGCTGGGAACCCAATTGAGGGTGATTTTGCAGCCACGTGCAGCCAGTCGCGGGGCCAGAAGAAGAGTTGGAGGTGAGGGGGTTAAATGTTATTTTGTGGCTGTGTGTCTCTGAGGGCCTGGATAAGGATTTTGAGTCGTGTGTATGATGACATGAGGGGGGTGACTCTCCAGGGCTGGGTGAAGAGCGCCTCGATGGCGACTAGTTCAGCCTGGAGGCAGCTGGCGCCATCTGTTAGACGCCATGTTTGGGTGGTTTGTCCGCTCACAAAAGCCGTTTCCCGCTGCTCCTTGGCAGGATCTACTGACCCGTCTGTAAAAGATGTGAGGAAGCGTGGGTCTTCAAGTCATCCATGACCTGTACTTTTCCCAAAGCGTAAGCGCGGGGAGCCATTTGCCTTTGGGCGCTCAAGACTGTGGAGTGATGTGATGATTGGGGAGGGCTCCAAGGCGGTGGCGTAGCGAATTTTCGGGTGAGGGAGGTCCTCGCCCTTACTGAGGATGGATTCGTGGGATTCCCATAGTGAGAATTGCTTCTGCAGCGCACGCGGGCCCAAACATTCCCGGGCCGAAGGTTGTAGTGGGGCCTGGCAAGATGAGTTGCAACCTTGGCGGGAGGTTCGTAGGAGTAGGGCAGGTGGGTCTTTTTTTGCGAGCGGGCAGGCGGTCCGTTCCTCGATACGGCGCCGAGTCGGGACTACCTGGCACTCCCTGCTGGCAGGCTGCAGACCTGACCTTAGTCCATCAGGGGGCGTTGATGATGACTCTCAGGGCGCTGTTTTGTGTGGCCTCTATTTTTTTGGGTGTAGGTTTCCGTGAGGGAGATAAGGCTGGAGCGTTATAGTCCAGGAAGAGCGGATGGCGTGAATGTACAGGTGCGCTTCACCTGGAAACGGGCCCCCCTTCCTTTTAAGCCAGTGATTGCCCGTAGGACGGAGATCCTGCTGTTTTCGCGCTCCTGCAGGTAAGCTACGTTTTGTGCGGAGGTTGAGACGGTTTGTCGAGCCAGATGCCCAGGTATTGGTGCGACGTGACCCAGGAGAGTGGTGTGTCCAGGATATAGAGCGGGGCGCGGGCGCGTCACACCCAAAGGCCATGGCCTTGGATTTTGCCACATTCAGCTTCAAGCCTAGTTCCCTACACTTGGTGGTTATATCAGCCCAACAGTTCTGGGCTCGTTGTGCGTGGGCGGGTCCAGTGCATTAGAGGGCAAGGTCGTCCACATAGCAGATAAGCTTATTTCCCGGGGTGGGAGTGGGAAGAGATGAGATTTTCCCCATTAGTATGTTAAACAGGAAGGGGCTCAGAATGCTGCCCTGTGGTGTTCCTTTTTCGTGTTGATGAGTTGAGGGGTCTCCTCCTGCAAGGCAACTTTAGCCGCTTCGGCCCGAGGGGAAGTCTTTGGCCATATAAGGAGTCTGCCGCATACTCCTTGCGGACCAGAAGCGAAAGGATCACTCGGCAGTTGGCGATTTCAAAGGCTTTCTCGAGATCGAGGAAGGCTACTGGGGTACCTCCGGAACTGGCAGCGCATAGAAAGTGGAAAGGCATTCAGCTGTTCCCTGCCCCGCCTGTAGGCAAAGAGGTCTTGAGGAGCGGACCAACCGTCCAGGTTAGCCTGTTTAGGACTATCCGCTCCATGGTTTTGCCCACACAGCTGAGGAGGGAGATAGGGCGCATGGCACCAGGATCTTTGGGCTTAGTATGGGTATGATGGGAGCCTCCTTCCATTTTGATGGTAGTTTGCAGGGCCCCCCAGGAAAGGGGTTGAAGAGGGTTTAGAAGGGGGGAGTGACCCTCTGAGCCTGCATTGGTGATCATGGAGTATGTAATCCTGTCAGGCCCGGGGGAAGTAAACTCCACTCGTTTTTAAATGGGCCCGGCGTAGTTTCGAGGAGGGTGAGGGATGTGTTGGTGTTTGACTGATCCTCACAGGCGCGGTCTACTTGATCATTTCTTGCTGGCAGGAGCTCCCGTCAATCCCGTCGCGTGTCTCAGCTGGTAGATTGTCAGTGCAGGTGCGAGTGGCAAATGAGGAGGCGAGCCCCTCTGCTTCGCGAGAAGGGTCAGGGTGGGGGGTCGGATGGGGCCCCTTGTTGCCTGCGATGACTTGTAACTGTCGCCACATTTCACCGAGAGACGAGTGGGAGTCGAACCCTCGACACCAGTTTAGCCAGTGCTCCCTCCGAATGTCACTTGCTCCTGTTGGCAGCACACTGACAACTGCCTGAAGGAGCGCCCCTGTTTTCAGCAGTTGGTTTTTCGGCGGTAGTGTCTGCGGTGGAGTTAATGCGGCTGTTGGCTCCCTCACGCGGTCGTTATAAAACCATAGTCCCGAGGGGGCTTTGTAGTAGAAGGAAGATGTGAGCGGGATGCTCCCCGGATGCGGCGGCGTGAAAGGCATCTGTAAGGGCGGCCTCCTTTTGATCAACGGTGAGGGATGGGTCAAGAGTGGCGAGGGGTGTTTTTGAGGCGGTTTGAAACTTTGCCCAAATTTGGGCCCGTTTTGTGTTCCATCTGGGGGCGGTGGCTGGGGAGAGGGGCTTTAGGTAGGTTGAGATGGGAAATTATGGCAAGTGGTCGCTGGGTTTGTGTGGGGTGGAGGGCCCAAGAGGCGCAGGGGCGAGAATGTCAGTGACGAAGGAGAGAACAAGGCTTCTCCGTGCATATGCGTTGGCTCTCCGTTGTTGAGGAGAGCAACGCCGGGGTGCCGGTGAGGGCGGTCTCGAGCCTGGCGTCCTGCTGAATTGGTGCGACCTGGAGAGTGAAGAATAGGGTGGTGACAGTTAAAATCCCCATCTAAGAAGTCCGCGAGGATGCGGCGTGGGCAAGTGGCTCACCTAGCTCAAGGGAATTGACGTCGGGAGGCTTATAGATGTTGTATAAGTCGAAGGTGGAATGGGCAAGGTGTAGTGTGACGCCCTGGAGTTCTACTCTCGGGCCACAAGGATGGGAGCTCGATGGTAGAGCTCTGAATGTTGTTCTTTACATGAATAGAGCATCCCCTTGGCTCCCCCCTTGTACCTTGGGTAGGGAAAACTTTGGTATCCTCGGAGGGAGACCGAGCGGGTTGTGGTGGCTACGGTCTCCTGGAGGAGAAAAACTTTATGTTTTCTCCGTGGGCTGCTTCATGGAGTAGGTGGAGCCTGCCCTGGACTCTCGGATGTCCACTCAGGGGCGAGCCCTCCATGATTCTGTTCCGTCCCTGATGGGGGGCGTGGCCTCGGCCTCTCCTCTTTTCTCTCTTTTCTCCTCTCTCTTCTCTCTTCCTCCTTCCTCTTTTTCTCTCCCCGCTTCTCTCTCTCTCTCTCTCTCCTCTCTCTCTTTCTTTTCCCCTTCTCCTCCTCTCCCCTCTCTCCTCATCCATTCTCTCCTCTCTTCTCTCTCTCTCTCTCTCTCTCTCTCTCTCTCTCTCTCTCTCCTCTCTCTCTTCCTCTCTCTCTCTCTCCCCCCCTCTCTCCTCTCCTCTTTTCTCTCTCTCTCCTCTCTCTCTCTCTCTCTCTCTTCTCTCCTCTCGCCTCTCTCTCGCTCTCTCCTTCCTCTCCTCTCTCCGTCTTCTCCTCTCTCTCTCTCCTCTCTCATCTCTCTCTCTCCTCTCTCTCTCTCTCGCTCTCTCTCTCTCTCTCTCTATCTCTCTCTCTCTCTCTCTCCCCTCTCTCGTCTCTCTCTCTCTCTCTCTCTCTCTCTTCTCTCTCTCCTCTCCCCTTCTTTTCTTCTCTCTCTCTCTCTCTTCTCTCTCTCTCCCCTCTCTCTCTCCCCCTTTTCTCCTCTCCCCTCCCCTCTCTTCCTCTCTCCTCCTCTCTTCTCTCCCCCTCTCTCTCTCTCTCTCTCTCTCTCTCTCTCATTCTGATCGTATTGTTTGTGTATTTTATACCGTATTTAGTCGGATGGTATTTGTATGTATTTAATTAAATTAGATAACTTCAAGTGTGTATATATAGTAGTATATATAGTAGTATATAAATATTATATATAGGAGCCTTTTAAGAGAGTTTACTCTCACAGGCTCAGCCAAATTTTTATATAATTTTTATTATGTTTTTTATTACTGTATAACTTTTTTGGCTAATAAATGATAATCTCTCTCTCTTTCTCTCTCCCTCTCCTCTTCTCTCCCCCGTCTCCCCCTTTCTCCTCTCTCTCTCCCTCTCTCTCTCTCTCCCCCTCTCTCTTCTCCTCTCCTTCTCTCTCTCCTCTCTCTCTCTTCCTCTCTCTCTCTCTCTCTTCTTCTCTCCTCCTCTCCTCTCTCTCTCTTTTATCAGGTTCATCGTGTCTCCGGGGGAAATTGCGTCCCAAAAAGCGTTTTTTATTGTCTTAATCCCTCAAAAAGGTTTAAATAAACAAAAACGGGGTGGCAATTCAAGCCCCTGGATTGGGGTTTTTGTGGGGGCTTAAAGGGGGGGAACTGTCATTTCGCTTTTTATCGCCCAAAATGAAAGCGCAAATTGTTAAACTTTTTTTTATCTTTTAAAAATATTGATTGGAAAATTATAAAAAAAGCGTGTCCTTCCTCATATCTTTTTAAATTTATTACAAATTTTAGTTGATTCTTGAAAAAATATTGATGTAATAACAAATTTTATTTGTACATGCAATCTTTAACCACGATTCCGCCGTCTCTGACTGGAAAAATTTTTTTGTCCTTTCAGCACCTTTGATTGTTTCCCTCTAAAAAACGTTTAACTAAATAATGTACAATAAATGAAAGCTAGGCCTAATCATGATATACTAGACTATTTTTAAAGTATGTTCTTCCCGAAAAGTTCCATGCGAAATGTCACCGTGACTAGAAAAATTTTAACAACCTCACACCAGTTAGTGTCAGGAATTTTTTTTCTTTGCTACATTATTTAGGCATATACTATGATATTTACCTATATTGTGTTGTTTATATATATAAAAAAAAAACGAAAAATTATAAAAACATGTAAATTCTGCGACTATAGCCTGATACAAAAAAGGAATATAATATATTTTTCTGTAATCATCACCATTCAACCCCCTTTTTACCACCGAAATTACTCCACTCAACATCTAATGAATAATAACAATAGACAAAAATAAAATTTAAAATTTTAAAATGGATCTTAGGGGGTCATTTGCATCTTAATCATTGGAAACTGTTTGGGCTACATTCATTTTCGTCCAAATACTGTATCTTTCACTTTCCATATCGGTCTTAGCAAAATGCTGTGCAGGGGCAGGCTTTTTTTATGGCTGAACATTTCCTTCTCTTTGCCGCCCCTTTTTCCCTCCACACCTAACTAGTTCAAGTACTGCACGGGGTGCGGCTTTCGAACATGTACGGGTATAAGGTTTTTCGTTTTTAGTTTCAATCCATTGCCCTCTGGGAGCGGTTCTTTGGCCTTGGTTCGGGTGGGTTTTTTGTCCCCTTTTGGACATTGTTGGCACGTTGTATTGAGGTTTCAATGCTTCGCGTCGGTGAAGTTTTCCACCCTCCAATTCCTACCTTGCACTCCCATCGAAGTCTGGCAATGTGACCACAAACTTTTGTAGAGTATACACGCAGACAAAACGTCTCGAATTGACAACATCATTTCGGGAAGACTGTCGAGCATCCACAATCTGGAAAGTTTATAATCTTCTTTTTCGAAGTTTTGTGGGAACTTGGTTTATCCCCCTTTTCTCATATACTAAAGAATTTTCCACCTCAATCCCCGCCTGAATTGGCAGTCCTTAAAGTCTTTGACTTCTCCGTTCCAATCGCGTGCACCTCTCTTTGATTCTTTCCGGAAAAACCCCTCGCTCTCCCAGTTAACATATTCAAATTGGGCCGGGATGGTGTGGTGGGAACAAATCTACAACAACAAGAACCATCTGTGTTGGGGGCCACACATCATTCCGCGTTGACGTTCCCTTTTCCCTTCTGCACGATGACTAAACGGGACTGTGTGTCACTTCCCCGTGATTGTGAGTGGACATATTCTGACTGATGATTTGTTTGCATTTGGGGTATGGTGTGACCCATACCAACATCAAACCCTTTGTTCTCCAGGGAAATGCTTCACAATCGTTTCCAAGAAAATTTGTGAGCTGGACTTGGTTTCTACTGAGATACAAACTTTATAGGAAATTGCGAAAGTTCATCGCGTATTTTATTATAAATTCACTGGTTGTGCGAGCCCGCTCGATTGGGAACGTTTTTTTTTTCATGATCCCGTTTTTATAGCGGGGCGAAGATGATTCTCCTTCACTGTACCCAAAATTTATCTGTTTTTTCGATTCTCTTGACAAAAGCATCAGCCAGGTAAATATTTGTCATCCCGGAAACTTTTTCATACCCTTACACCGCTTGTCCATCATGTGATGACCGTTTCTCTGGCGAAACCCGGTTTCCCTCAACCTCAAAATCGTCATCGTCAACAGATTTTCTGTTGGGTGCGACCACATAATCCCCGATGGTTCGGATTTCTGCGCCCCTCTTGGTACCCCCATTCCCCCCTCTTTGGGGAAGCAATGATTTCTGGTACCCTTTTATGCGTGGTGTAGTGTTGTCTGATCCTTTACTGGGGGGTATTGACTCGATTTCCTTTATGAACGGCTCTTGTCACTCGGGATCAGCAGTGTCATATCTGTTTCAAAGAGGGAACAGTGGGACCGCCATTTTTAAGTTTCCGGGGGGGTTGTGTCTCCCAAATGTCTCTAGTTCTGGTCGAGCTGTTGAATTACTAGGGAACGAGCTAGTAACTGGCGATCTTCAGATCTTCACACTTTGTTTCCCCTCCATACTTGTCTTGACAGCACCAAGTGCGTGTGTCTTTCCAATTCTTCCATTCTGTCCCTAAATTTAACGGGGGAAAAAATTTCAAGTCTGTCAGTAATAAAAGTTCAGATCGATTCGTTCCTTTCAGTCTCTGTCCGGGTTCCTTTCCACTTTCGGGGAACCATCATTACCCAATGTTTCACCACTTGCATAAATTTATTATTTACTGTAAATTCTTTCCCTTTTTTGATTATTTTTTTCGCTCCATTTAATATATTTTTTTTTATAGGTGCTGACAAATCGTACCCTAGTTCAGATACGGCGGTTTTTGGGTTCCCTACTCTTCTGTACAAATAACATATTTTTTAAATACATAAATAATTATTCCATTACAACAAAATATTTGGTACAAAAATATGTGATATGGAAAACCCTGTTTTTTTCAAAATTTTACTAATATTTTTTAAGAGATAAAATTGTTTAATAATATTGCGCTCTCATTTGGGGCGTAAACTGCAAAATGACGAAACCCCCCCTTTTAAACCCCAAAAAAACCCAAAATTTCCCCCGTAAGTAAAATTGCCCCCCAATTTTTTCTGTCTACTAACCCCTATAGATCTTTTTAAACAAAAAAATCGCGTTTGGCACGCATTCCCGGGGGAAAAATTTAGGAAACCGGCAAACCTGCTTTCTCTCTCTCTCTCTCTCCTTTTCCTCTCTCCTCTCCTCTTCTCTCCCCCCTCTCTCCCCTTCTTTTCCCCTCTCTCTCTCCTCTCCTTCTCTCCTCTCCTCTCTCCCCTCTCTCTTTTTTCCTTTCCCCTTTGTCTCTGCTCTGTCTCGTCTCTTCTCTTCCTCTTCTCTTCTCTTTTCTCTCTCTTCTCTCTCCCTCGCTCTCTCTCCTCTTCCCCCCTTCTCTCTCTTCTCCCCTCCCTCTCCCTCTCTCTCTTCTCTCTCTCTCCTCTCTCTCTCTTCTCCTCTCTCTCTCCTCTATCTCTCCTCTCTCTCTTCTCTCTCTCCCTCTCTCCTCTTCTCTCTCTCTCTCTCTCTCTCTTCTCTTCCTCCTCTCTCTCCCCTCTCTCTCTCTCTCTCTCTCTCTTCTCCTCCTCTCTCTCTCTCCCTCTCTCTTTTTTCCTCTCTCTCTCTCTCTTTCCCCTCTCTCTTCTTCTTATTTGAAGACAAAAAAGGAAATATTTCAGCTATTTGGGAAAACTTTAAACGTTAATCCCAAATTCTAAAAAGTCATGTGTTCAATACAGAGGAGGAGATAGCGAAGTCCCTTCGTAGTTTTAATCTTTTTTTGCCAAGTGGGAAAAAAAACTTCATAAAAACCCCCAAATGTATCAAAAGTCACCCCCTAGTGCTGCAACAAACCAAAATATACTAACCTGCCAAGTAATACTTTTTGACCACCACCCCTTGGGCAAAGACAAAAATTTTACAAATTAAGTCTATGAAAAACAGCAACTATATGGTTGTGATGGTCCAATTTCGGTTTTTGAAAAACTCTTCCCCGGGGGTAATCTTTCTAACATGCATACTAAATACATCCCTATGACTGGAACTTCCCCAAAAAGTGGAAGGGAAACCATTGTTGTCCCCAAATTTTTGTTGGGGATGCTAACCAACCACAAAAAACATCGCCTATATCTCTTTTTACCATTTTTCAAAAAAACTTGAGAAAGGGAAGCAATCCTTACTACTATCTAGAAGGAAACCCTCGTTGAGTAATCCCAACATGGTTTTTAGAGCTCGATTATCACCGAACGGCCTTACAAAAATCTCTAATGTACATACGATAAAATTTTAATGGAAAAATTTAAATATTATTCTTTTTGTTTGTCAAAAGGGTTTTGAAAAGTTTTAAACATTATCCCAAAGAGTAGCTATCGAGGGTGAAAATTGAAA
>JACEEZ010012884.1:0-5000 GCA_016584305.1 Chionoecetes opilio
CCTCCTCCTCCATCCTCCTCCTCCTCTCCTCCTCCTCCTCCTCCTCCTCCTCTTCTTCCTCCTCTTCCTCCTCCTCCTCCTCCCTCCTCCTCCTCCTCCTCCTCTCCTCCTCCCTCCTCCTCCTCCTCTCATTTCGCTTCAGGACTCCGTCAAGATTTTATGTCAAGGATTCGAGGAAATAAAAAAACAGAAGAGAGGAAGTAAGGAGTTAAGGAGGCAAGCGAGATTGAGGACGATTGGGAATTAGGAAAAGATTGGGATAAAGATTGGTAAAAAGGATTGGGATGAAGATTGGTGAAAAAGATAGAGATAAAGATTGAAAAATTACATTGGGATAGAGATTAGTAAAAAAGATTGGGATAATGATTGGTAAAAAGGGTTGGGAAAATTATTGGTAAAAGGATTGGGATGGGATACTGATTGGTAAAAAGGGTTGGGATAAAGATTGGTGAAAAGGATTGGGATAATGATTGGTGAAAAGGATTGGGATAATGATTGGTGAAAAGGGTTGGGAAAATGATTGGTAAAAAGGATTGGGGTGGGATAATGATTGGTAAAAAGGGTTGGGATAAAGATTGGTGAAAAGGATTGGGATAAAGATTGGTGAAAAGGATTGGGATAAAGATTGGTGAAAAGGATTGGGATAGAGATTAATAAAAAAAGATTGGGATAATGATTGGTAAAAGATTGATTGAAAAACATTGGGAAAGAATAGAAAAAAAATACTGAGATTTATAATTCTGTGATAGATTTTTTTTTTTTTTTTTATTGCCATCTATAATTCTCCTTATTTTTTATTTTCCCGGCGTATATTTATCTGTATTTCGTTTTCTTATTTTTTATTTTGACTTGTTCGTTATTCCATTTATTATTGTTTTACATACTTTTCTATGTATACATGTTTTATGAGAGAGAGAGAGAGAGAGAGAGAGAGAGAGAGAGAGAGAGAGAGAGAGAGAGAGAGAGAGAGAGAGAGAGAGAGAGAGAGAGAGAGAGAGAGAGAGAGAGAGAGAGAGAGAGAAGAGAAGAGAGAGAGAGAGAGAGAGAGGAGAGGAGAGAGAGAGAGAGAGACAAACACAGATAGAGAGAGAGAGAGACAGAGAGATACAGAGAGAGATACAGAGACAGAGAGAGAGAGACAGAAAGAGTAATAAGGAAGTAGAACATCAGCTGCGGCAAATAGATCCCAAGAAGGCGCTAGGGCCCGACAACATCAGCCCTCACCTACTAAAGGGATGTGCCGCCCAGCTCGCTCCACCACTCACCATCATCTTCAACAACATTCTTTCCTCGTGCAAGTGGCCCACGCAATGGAAAGAGGCAAGAGTGGTGGCCATCCACAAAAAAACCCAGCAAACGGGACCCAAAGAACTACCGCCCAATTTCCCTTCTCACCACTGTTGGGAAAATCCTGGAGTCCCTCATCACCGCCAAGATCAACAGCTTCTTGGACGCCCACCATCTCCTCAACTCCAAGCAGTTTGGTTTCAGGCAGGGCAGGTCAGCTGCAGACCTGCTCCTCCTTCAGTCTGCTTCCTGGAACCACTCGCTGGATAGAGGAATGGACACCTTTGTCGTGGCTTTGGACATCGCCGGAGCCTTTGACAGGGTGTGGCACCGAGGTCTCGCTGCCAAGCTGAGGAGCCTGGGAGTGCGCGGCGCCCTACTGCAGCTCATCCAGGACTACCTCCAAGACAGGACCTTACGGGTGGTGATCAACGGCCACACTTCCAGCCAGCAACCCATCCACGCCAGCGTCCCGCAGGGCAGCGTACTCGGGCCTCTTCTGTGGAATGTCTATTTCAATGACATTCTCCAGCTCATTCCTGAGGCCCAGGCCTACGCTGATGACTGCACCCTTGCCTTCCCCTGCGACAGACGTGACTGGCAGGACACGGTGTGCCGCATCAACCTGGCATTGGACAACATCGTCACCTGGAGTAGTCGATGCCAGGTCAGCCTGGCCCCTGACAAAACCCAGGCTCTGCTTATCTCCCGCAGGCAAGACATCACCAACCTGCCTGCACCGGACATACGGCTTGAGGGCAGATCACTCCCCCTTCAGAGATCCATCTCCATCCTTGGGGTGGAGTTTGATGCGGGACTGACCTTCACCAGTCATGCCAGGAGAGTAGCTAAAAACTCGGCCTGGAGACTCAGCTGTGTCCGGCGCATCTCCCACCTTCTAGATGCCAAGGGGGTTGAGGTTCTGTACAAGGCTCAGGTACGTCCCCTAATGGAATACTCCCCCCTAGCATGGTCTTCCTGCCCGCCCTCTTACTTGGCCACACTAGACTGCGTCCAGAGAAGAGCCCAGCGACTGGTAAGCGATAAACGTCCCCACCACGCGCCTGACTCCTTCCAACTCCTCCAGAAGCACAGGGATGTGGCAAGTTTATGTGTCATGCACAAGGCACTAAATCTCCACACGCCCCACCTGGCAGCCATCAAGCTCCCCAGGCCCCCGCCGCCCCTTCACTCCACCCGTGTCGCCCCACACAGACAGGAGCAAGTGACTGTGCCCTTCTCCAGGACAGAGCACCACCTACGTTCCTTCTTACCCCGCTACGGCCGTCTGTGGAACCAGTTAGTTCACCAAACTGACCTCCACCACCACGCCTCGCTACAAGACTTTAAGCGGGGGGTGAACAGCTGGTTGATGGCCTAATTTATTATTAAATATAAAATGTCTTTTTTATATTATATGTAGCTATAGATAGCTCTAGTGTAAAACCTAGAGCTTTAGCTCTAATAACACCAAATGTACTAACAGTTTAAATAAAAAAAAGAAAAAGAAAAAAAGAGAGAGAGACAGACAGACACACACACACACACATACACACACACACACACACACACACACACACACACACCACACACACACACACACACCACACACACACACACACACACACACACACACACACACACACACACACACACACACACACACACACACACACACACACACACACACACACACACACACACACACACACACACACACACACACACACACACAGACAAAAAAATAAAATAATAATACAAAGGTGAATAACAAAGTAAAAAAAGATCATAAAAGTAATAATAATAAATGTTAATCTCTCTCTCTCCTCTCTCTCTCTCTCTCTCTCTCTCTCTCTCTCTCTCTCTCTCTCTCTCTCTCTCTCTCTCTCTCTCTCTCTCTAATGCAAGGGGTAAAAAGGTTAATCAGCTACGTCTTGACAAGTTGATCACGTGTTGGCCTGGTGACGCGTTCCCCCTGAACCGGAAATACCTTCTGGGGGATAGCGGGTGAGTGTTCTGTCTGTAGAGTTTCCTGTAGGCACGCTGGGGGCGAGTGAGGTGGGTCAGGGAAGCGGGGTGGGGCAGTGGGTGGGTTGGGTGGGCGGGTCGGGGTGGGTGTTGGGATAAAAAGCGGCTAGTAACACAATTCGTCGCCTTTTGTGTGTGTGTGTGTGTGTGTGTGTGTATGTGTGTGTGCGTGCGTGTGTGTGTGTGTGTGACGTGTGTGTGTGCGTGCGTGTGTGTGCGTGTGTGTGTATTCATCTAGTTGCATTCATATAGTTGTATTTTACAGGGCCTGAGCAACGCTCGTATGGCCCCGTCTCCATATCAACATTTTTATCATTCATCCTTAGTGCTTAGTGTTGGCCGAAGCCACCACCCCGGGAGGCGGGTCACAAACCCCGGCTAACACCCGGTACCCATTCACTGCTGGGTGGACAGGGGCTCGGGTTTTAAGGAAACAACCCATCTGTTTCCGCTCCGCCCGGGGATCGAACCCGGGACTTCTCGGTTGTGAACCGGGCGTGCTACCCTTACACTACGGAGTACCTTGTATCTTGTGTGTGTGTATGTGTGTGTGTGTGCCGATCTTTGAGTAATGCTGGGACCTCACACACCACACACCCCATCACCTTGCTCAAGGGGGACAGTAACCACCCGCATTTGTCAGTGAAATATCCCAAGGAAGGAGCAGGGTCGGGGATCGAACGCCCGACCACAGAATGGCCTTGCGCTCGCATCCACTTGACCATGCAGGCAGGAGAGAGAGAGAGAGAGAGAGAGAGAGAGAGAGAGAGAGAGAGAGAGAGAGAGAGAGAGAGAGAGAGAGAGAGAGAGAGAGACTATATATTTCATTTTATTACTTCAAACTTTATGTTTCTTTCCTTCTCTCCATTTCTTCTCAATTTTTTTTTTTTTTTATTTTTTTACTTGGTTTAGTCTTTTTCTGATTCCTTTTTTTACTTTTCTTTATGCTACTACTTCTACTAATATTCTCTACTTTACTACTCTAGATCTCTTCTACTACTACTGTCATTTATAGATAGATATTTCTACTATCATTTCATACTACTACTCTACTACTACTACTACTACTACTACTACTACTACTACTCTACTACTACTACTACTACTACTACTACTACTACTACTATTATTTTCATTGGTCTTTAGTACGTATCAAGCACAAAGTTATTATTATTATTAGTATCATTATCATTTTCATTATCATCATTATTTCTTATAGACCTTCATAAAGCTACACTCCACCTCTCTATGCGTTAATATTTCTTTCCTTTACTTCTATTTCCTTCCTTTTCCTTTTCTGTTTCTTTTCTTTCCTTTTTTACTTCTATTCTATTTCCTTTTATACTTCACAATATACTTTTCTTACTACCATACATTTTCACCATTATCTATTATCATCATTATTTTCTACCAACACATCACATAACAACCTTTTAAATAATTTACTCTTATTTTCCTATCCACTTCCTCATCTTTTCCTTATCATCAAACTTTTTTTTAGCTATCGTTCAATTATCCATTCCCTTTAAACGATTACTTTCACTACACGACATTCATTCATGCATTACGATCAGCTGCATTCACACACACACACACACACACACACACACAACACACACACACACACACACACACACACACACACACACACACACACACACAGAAGAGAGAGAGGAAAGAAGTAA
>JACEEZ010012884.1:7500-12500 GCA_016584305.1 Chionoecetes opilio
TAAACTGGAGCTTTCAAATTAATCAAGTTTGTTTGAAATTATCTAAAATATGTGGTATATTGTATAGGGTCCGCCATCCACTTACTACTGCATCTATGTTAAGTATATATTATACATTGTGTTACCCTCACTTGATCTATTGCGTTTCCCTATGGGGTTGTACATGGCCATCTTTCTTAAATAAATTGATAATAGCCCAAAATAAAATCATGAAATGCATTCTATTTATGGGAAAATTTGCTTCCACAAGCCGTATATATCCACAGTTGAATATATTAAACTTCAAATTAATAAGAAAATATTTCATATTGTTGCTTATTTATAAAAATATTATACCCTACCCAGGAAATAAGCTTTTCAATTTCATGGGAAATATTTATAATACTAGCGGTAATAGTATTAATTTAGTGTGTCCACAGTTTGGTACATCCCTCTACAACAACAGTGTGTTGTGTGAAGGTCCTCAGTTATGGAATTATCTTCCTATTGATATAAAAAGTCTGATGGATGCTGGAAATTTACTACAATTGAAGAAGAAAATAAAGATTTATTTATTTAATTGTCAAAATACTTTGTAAACTTGTGTTGAAACTGTGTCGATTGTCTGTATTTGCGTAGCAATGTTTTTTTTATTTGTATTGTTATTCATATTGTATAGTTGGCAGTGACTTATAATGCCTTTACTACTGAACAACCATTAAGTTATGATTGTGTCTGTCTGAGAGCTTAGGCTCGACACGCCGTGCCAGCATGACGGGTTTGTTTTATAGATTTAATTTTCTTTGGTGATTTTGTAATGGCAATAAATGTACTTACTTACTTACTTACACACACCATCACACCACACACACACACCACACACACAATGCACCACTTACAACACACACACACACACACACACACACATAAGTACACAGTGCACACACACACTACACCACACACACCACACGACAACACGACGACAAACTCACACACACACATCACAGCATACACACACCACACACACACTACACTACACACACACACACACACACACACACACACACACACACACACACACACACACACACACACACACACACACACACACACACACACACACACACACACACACACACACACACACACACACACACACACACACACACACACACACACACACACACACACACACACACACACACACACACACACACACGTTATAAAGTTATACAGAAGGACAACAGGAATACCAAGAGGGAGTTAGTAGCATTCCTTTGTTCTGTAATAGCTTTGAAGACATAACTCCAGCAATGCTTTTAAATCGAGTTATTGAAGTTGCGTGAATTTGCATTTTTTATTCAAATATCTTCTTTTTTTTGTCTATAGATTTTCTATTTTTTTAACTCAGATTTTTAGATTTTAAACCCTTGAGACCCAGAACGTGATTTCCATTGTAATTTGGCTACCATTAGACTATTTTAATGTATGTACGCAATATTTTAATAGATATGACCTGCTTAGTATCCTTGTCCACTATCTAATTTGGTATATTCAGCTACTTTTCGAAATGTTATGGCTCCACAACAGACGATTTTATATAGCAAAGGAAAGATCTGGGCGTGAAGGGGTTAATGCATTGAGTAACTGACATTTTAATTTTTATGGTTACAGGATAATATTGATCACTCATTACATGGATTATTACATACACTGTCTAAGGCCAATCCCTGACATAGATTGGTTGGGGAGGGGTTTGCGACCCCTCCCTGTAAAAACCAAACCAAGCCACTAACATTATAAGAGGTAGAGGCCGGGGGCGTGGTAATCGCGCCCCCGACCCGGTTTTGCCGGGGGGCCCGACCATGCAGACCCCTCCAATGCCGACGTAGGGGAGGGGCCTGCCTATGACGAGTGCGGGGCAAAGCCCTCAGGAATCCCGCACTCCAAATCGAGTGGTAGGGCCCCCTAGCCCAACTTTTTCTAATGGGGGTGGCCGGGGCGGTGCAGAAGCGGCGCCTGCCCGTCGAATCACTCCTGGGATAAACCTCCGGAGGGTTCTTCGTGTGGGCTCGTGGAACGTTCTGAGCCTCTCGGACGATCGTCGACTACCTCTCCTATCGGGCGAGCTCAGTAGGCTGAGGGTAGATATAGTGGGACTCTCTGAGACGAGGAGGCCTGGCAGTGGCGAGACTAGCAGTGGGGGTTACACCTACTACTGGTCCGGCATGAGCAATGGTCATCGTGAACTATAGCTATAGGCATCTCCAGCAAACTGCAGCCGTCAGTTGTTGAGGTTACTCCGGTTGATGAGCGTATAATGCGGGTGAGGATGAAACACACTCTGGGTTTCATGTCTCTTGTTGCAGTGTACGCTCCTACCGAGGTGCGTAAAACTGAAGAGAAGGAGATGTTCTACGCCAAACTCGACTCTGTATTAGACCAGTGTCCTCCTCAGGACACACTCATTGTCTTGGGCGACTTCAATGCTACTACTGGCACTGTGAGAGATCGGTACGAGTTATGTGTTGGTTCCCATGGCTCCGGTACCAGAAACACTAACAGTTCTCTGCTTCTGAATTGTGCAAGGTCCAGAAGGTTGAGAATTGCAGGTTATTGGTACCAGAGACCATAGCTGCACCGCTGGACATGGTATAGTAATGCCGGAGGGGTAGCTAAGGAGATCGACCACGTCCTCGTTAATACTCGTTGGAGGATCCTCCAGAACTGCAGGGTTTACCGGAGTGCTGAGTTCCTTGGAACAGATCACAGACTTGTTGTTGCTACATTTAAGCTTCATGTCAAGTCAAGAAGAATCTCAAGAGGTAACCATACTGTGTTTCATCTTGAGAAACTGAAGGACTTGACATGTGCTCATGAGTATGCGGTGGCAGTCTCAAATCGGTTTGATGTGCTCGGTGCCCTCGAGGACCCTGTAGAACTGTGGGATACCTTCAAACGTGAAACTCTACAGGCTGCCAAGGAACGTGTATTGGGTAGCGCCCGAGGTCAAGGCGTGGTTTTGTCTCGACGGAGACGCTGGAAAAAATCGAGAAGAGTCGCGCTGCCAGGCTGGCTGGGAACCAGGACCAGCACAGGGCTCTGTCCCGCCGGACTAGAACCCTCCTGGGGAGAGACAAGGAGAGGTATGTCAGGAGTCTCGCTGAGGATGTCGAGGGTCATTTGAACGCTAATGACCTCCGACCCGCCTACCGAGCCCTGAAGAAGCTCCGTTCCAAGTCTCCATCTCGGGCGAGTGCTATTCGAGCAGCAGATGGGCGCCTCGTGTCGGACATGGAGGGGCAGATGGCTCGTTGGGCTGAGTACTTTGGGCAGTTGTTCACGGTGGACCCTCCAACTGAGCAGCTTCACACCACTGGATTACAGGCAGTGGATGCCGATCCTCCCATTGACGAAACCGCACCCTCTCTTGACGAAGTCAGAGAAGCTGTAGCTAAGTTGAGGAGTGGAAAGGCAGCTGGTGTTTGTAATATCATTGCGGAGCTCCTCAAAGCTGGTGGTGAGGCCATGATCCGCGGGCTGCATGCTGTCCTGACTGCCGTGTGGCAATCAGGTACCATTCCTCCTGACTAGAAAAGGGGGCTGGTCGTCCCTCTCTGGAAAGGGAAAGGGGACCGTCAGGTCTGCAACAATTACCGCGGTATTACACAGCTCAGCGTGCCAAGCAAGGTGCTTGCCCATCTATTGCTGACACGCATCCGCAGTCATCTGCTGAAACATCAGAGACCTCAGCAGTCTGGGTTCACGCTTGGTAAGTCAACAACGGACCGTATCCTAGCGCTTTGTGTCCTGGTGGAACGCCGACGTGAGTTTCGACGGGGGATGCTTGCAGCCTATGTTGATCTCAAGAAGGCGTTTTACTCAGTGCATCGTGAGTCACTTTGGGATCTTCTGCGACTTCGCGGGATTCCTGCACGGACTATTGGTTTGATAACCGGTCTGTATTCTGGGACTGAGAGTGCTGTGAAGTGTGGGGCAGGTGTATCCAGCTTCTTTCCTGTTAATACAGGAGCAGAGCTGAGCACTAAATACATTGAATGTATTTAAATACTAAATACTAAAAACATGGGAGAACTGTATTTAAATACTAAATACTAAATACATTTTACGAATGTATTTAAATACTAAATACTAAATACATCAATTGTATTTAAATACATTTGTAAATACATTTTATATACACAAAAATTTTAACATGTCCGAAAAAAATTAACTTCCTTTGGATTTCCTTAGATTTTGGGTTTCCTTAGAAATTTCCTTCTCAGGCCTAAATTTCCTTGAAATCAGGACATTTACTTGCCAGTGGAAACCCTGGTTCACTGTAACATCAGGGTTGCCAGATAGTTGGGCGGGTTTATGGCCAAATTTACTGATCAAAAAGTTTTTAAATTTTTATATTAAATGTATTTAAATACAATGTACTTAAATACTTATAAAAGTATTTATATACTGTATTTAAATACATGACAACTAATTTATTTAAAAATACATTTCTAAATCCCAAAAATTTTTTTTAAAATACTATTTAAATACTTGTATTTAAATACTGCCAAAACCTGTACGGGAAAGGGCAAGGGTGCGCCCCTTGCCCCGTCCTTTAAAACGCTTGTATGGACGGGGGTTTTGGGACGGGTTGTGATAAAAGTATTGTGGAGCATCGTGGGCCACACCAAGATCACTGATCTTGTTTTTGCCGATGATGAGTAATCTTTGCTGAGTCCCTGGGACCTGGTGTGGCTTCGGGCGCTGCACGAGGAGAAAAAACCTTTGGGGAACGGGTTCCTGGTTTAAAAACCCAGGCCCAAGGTGTTTAGACTTACTAGAGGGCAGTACATCTGTTCATGCGTGGGGCGGGGACTTGAGACTTGGAAAGTTTTACATCCTTGGTAGCGCAGTCCAAATGACGGGGGGCCACGCAAGAAGTCTTAGGGCGGTTGGCATAGCCCACGGTGCTATGGACTCGCTCGGGGCGGGAGAAATTTGGCTTGTGGGGTCCCTGT
>JACEEZ010012884.1:17500-22500 GCA_016584305.1 Chionoecetes opilio
AGGAAACAGTGAAACACATTAACTTACCTGGGTTTTTTTTCTCTCCCTGGTTTTTCTTCCATTGTTTCTTTTCTTTTCACACAGTTTCATTTTCTTAGTCCTATTCTTTTCCTGGAATAAAACAAAACACCTGGATTACTACCCATCAGATTAAATCATATATCTATATACAAAAAAACTTACATGTCTTCACTTTGTATCTTAGAAAAACAATCAGGTCAAATATTAAACATAAGTATTTTATTTGCTATGTATTCTATTGAAAATTTGAATGTGCTCTCGAATAGGTCTAAATATTCTCTCTCTCTCTCTCTCTCTCCTCTCTCTCTCTCTCTCCCTCTCTCTCCTCTCCCCTCTCTCTCTTCTCTCTCCTCTCTCTCTCTCTCATCTCTTCTCTCCCCTCTCTCTCTCTCTCTCTCTCTCTCTCTCTCTCTCTCTCTCTCTCTCTCTCTCTCTCTCTCCCCCTCTTTCAGTTGCCATGGGGACGGTAGTAAAAAAAAGAAAAAAATAATATACGAGAAAATCTTCTAAACTACTACCATTTGCATAACCTTAGGACAAAAAAGGGAGGAAGGAGAAGGGAGGGGAAGGGAAGGGGAGGGGGGAGGGGAAGGGAAGGGGGGGAGGGGGGAAGGGGAAGGGAAGGGGGGAGGGGGGAAGGGGAAGGGAAGGAAAGGGAAGGGGAGGGGAAGGGGAGGGGAAGGGGAAAGTGATCAGCGAGTCCTTAGTGTTACCATGCAAAATTGTAGTTGCAGTTTCGGGAGTGACTGAAAAGAGGACGGAATTGGGGAACGGCCAGGAGGAGGAGGAGGAGGAGGAGGAGGAGGAGGAGGAGGAGGAGGAACGAAGTAAGGTTTTGAGTGTTACCATGCGAAAGGTCAGTCATTTCAAGAGAGAGAGAGAAATAGAGAGAGAGAAAAAAAAAAAGAGAGAGAGAGAGAGTTAGTTAGTTGCACGTTGAAATGTTTTAGTATTTCCTGCCTGTATGTTATTGTTATTATTTATTTCATTATCGTATTTATTTCCATTTTGTCTTTTTTTTGGTGTTTGTGCGGAAAATAGTTCTATAGATTTACCTACAAAAGAAAAGATACACATACAGGACATTACTCATACTCCAACTACTACTACTACTACTACTACTACTACTACTACTACTACTACTACTACTACTACTACTACTACTACTACTACTACTACAGCTACTGCTACTGCTACTACTACTACTACTACTCCAACTACTAACTACTACTACTACTACTACTACTATTTACTACTACTATACTACTCTATACTACTATACTACTACTACTACTACTAAACTACTACTACTACTACTACTACTACTACTACTACTACTACAGCTACTGCGACTGCTACTACTACTACTACTACTCCCAACTACTACTAACTACTACTACTATACTACTACTACTATATACTACTACTCTACTACTACTACTACTACTACTACTACTACTACTACTACTCCAACTACTACTACTCCAACTACTACTACACTACTACTACTACTACTACTACTACTACTACTACTACTAACACTATTTACTACACTCCAACTACTACTACTCCAACTACTACTACTACTACTACTACTACTACTCCAACTACTACTCCAACTACTACTACTACTACTACTACTACTACTACTACTACTACTACTACTACTACTACCTACTACTACTACTACTACTACTACTACTACTACTTACTACTACTGCTGCTACTGCTATGCTACTACTACTACAAACTACTACTACTACTACTACTACTACAGCTACTACTACTACTACTACTACTACTACTACTACTATACAAACTACTACTACTATACTACTACTACTACTACTACTACTCTACTACTACTACTGCTGCTACTGCTACTGCTACTACTACTACTCCAACTACTACTACTACTACTACTACTACTACTACTACTACTCCAACTACTCTACTATACTACTATTTACTACTACTGCTACTGCTACTGCTACTACTACTACTACTACTACTACTACTACTACTACTACTACTTCTACTACTACTACTACTACTACTACTACTACTACTACTACTACTACTACTATATTTAACTAACTACTACTTTTTTTTTCCACTACTACTACACTACTACAAGATACCTCCACCGCCTCTTTATTTGCGGCGGGTACGCCATAGCCCCACTTCGGCTATTGACTGTGGCATCCAACCTTACAACTACCCCTAAAAATACATACATTTACTAACTAACTACCCCTAAATTTATAAAACTACTCTGTTCCTAACCTATCCCCTTATCCCACTCTCTACCAATGTGGCCTCGAAACCGAGGTCACTTATGTCCGTGTTAGAGGGAGTGGAGTATCTCGTACCCCTGAGACACAGGAGGGCAGACCGGAGCAGGGAGAAGGAGAGGCGACACCTCTCCAGGCGGGACGGAGCTCCTTGGCTGGTGCTTCTTTACTACATCAAGTCAGCTAGTCTTGAGTAGAAGTCCTAGCCTTGGGGGCCATGCCGCCAGATGTGGTGAAGACCAGGGGCGTGAAGGTCCCATGGTCGACTTGCAGGATCTATCGCCATAGGCCCTTATCTTCTCCAGCTCTTTTCCTGTGGTGGACAGCCTCGAGGGAGAGCTCACGATGGGAGGCGGCCATCGGGGTCGAAGATCCGGATGTCCAAAAAGGTCCGCTGCCCTCTTGTCCAGAATCCCCGAGCACAGATGTCCACGCGAGCCTCAGGGGCAGTATTGGCTGTCCTGTACCGCAGGAGTTCCCCATCTAGAGGCAGAAGGGTTGGCTCGGTGGAGACGTCTTGGCACACCTCCCTGAGCATGCTGGCTGTCAGGTCCCTCACCTCGTCGTGCCTGATACACACGAATCCCCCCTTTTTGCACGTCATGGTGTGGTCTACGTTGTTGGGGGATCTACACACACAGGTGTTGGGGAGTCCTTCCACTGGCCAGCCGTACCTCAGAGCAACGGCATCGACAAATTCTTGTTTGTTGAGTTGAAGCCCTTTGCTCTGATTGGTATGATGTTAGCCAGTTGGACGCTCCCGTCTCCTGTGCGATGTGGATTTTTCTCACGGTGTCTGGAGGCAGGATGGTCGAAAGGTGTTCAAGGCTGGTCTTCTGCCCTTGCTGCCTGTCTCGTGAGAATCTTTTTTCTTTTGCTCAGCGATCACACTTTGGTCGATTTCACCTTGTGCGTCCTGAGCGATGATCATATCCTGAGGGACCTGGTAAGGTTGATGGAGTTGAGGTTTCCACCTCAGCCACCTTCTCAGGAGAGGTGATTCCATCCCGCCTAGTCTTGGAGGGAGTTCGAGCAACGCCCTCGCGTCATTCCCCAGGACGGGAGATCTCAGTAACGCTGGTATGAAGGTGTTCTTTATAGATTCCTCCAGCGGTCTGAGGAGAGGGCTGACTACTACTACTACTATACTACTTACTACTACTACTACTACTACTACTACTACTACTACTACTACAGCTACTACTACTACTACTTACTACTTTCTACTTTCTACCTAATACTACAACTACTACTACTACAGCTACTATACTACTACTAAAACTACTAACTTCTAATTTCTACTACTACTACTACTAAATACTACTACTAACTACTACTACTACTACTACTACTACTACTACACTTTCTACTAAATACTACTACTACTACACTACTACTATACTACTACTACTAACTACTACTACTACTCACTACGCTACCCACTATACTAACTACTACTACTACTACTACTACTTTCTACTACTACTGCTACTTCTACTACTACTACTACTACACTACTACTACTACTACTATACTACTACTACTAACTACTACTACTACTACTACTACTACTACTACTACTACTACTATACTACTACTATATACTACACTACTACTACTACTACACTACTACTACTATACTAAACTACTACTACTACTACTACTACTACTTACTACTACTACGCTACTAACGTTACTACTACTACTACACTACTACTACTACACATAACTACTACTACATTACTACTACTCTCCTACTCTACTTTCTTTACTAACTACTCTACTACTACGACTACACTACTACTACTTTCTACTACTAAGTACTACACTAACTACTACTACTACTCTACTTATCTAAACTGCTACTCTACTACTACTGTATTACTACTACTACTTACTACTACTACTACTGTTACTCTACTACATTGACTACTACTACTACTATACTACTTTACTACTACTCTACTACTATACTACTACTACTTTTAAATACTATCTACTACTACCCCTCAGCTACTACTACTACTACCCACTACTACTACTACTACTACATACTGCCTACTACTACTACTATTACTACTACTATTTCTACTACAATCTACTACTTCTATTTCTCTATTTTTCTACTATACTACCCCTACGTACTAAAATCCTATATTTTACTAAAATTTTCTTATTTTACTATTTACTTACTATCACTTCATATAACGACAAAATATAATATATATCAATATATATATATATAGATTAGTTAGATTAGCTTTTATGAGTATTATATATACTGCTAATGGTAGTAGTAGGCTTATTAAAAGTAGTAGTAGTAGTAGTATAGTATAGTAGTAGCTGTAGTAGTAGCATACTTGTAGAGTATAGTAGTAGTAGTAATACTTATAGTATAGTATTAGTAGTAGTAGTATAGTAGTAGTAGTAGCAGTAGTAGTTTTCAGTATAGCTTAGTAGTAGTAGTAGTAGTATAGTAGTAGTAGTATTAGTCGTGTAGAGTAGTAGTAGTAGTAGTATGAGTAGTGTTAGCAGTAGTAAGTATTGTAATAGTATAGTGTAGTAATAGTAGTATAGTAGTAGGTAGTAGTATAATTAGTATTGAGTAGTAAGTAGTAGTAGTTAGAGTAGTAGTAGTATAGTAGTTAGTAGTATAGTAAAGTTAGTAGTATTAGTTAGTAGTAG
>JACEEZ010012884.1:30000-35000 GCA_016584305.1 Chionoecetes opilio
ACGTAATTTCCATTGTAATTAGGGTACCATTAGACGATTTTGAGTGACTATAAGCAATGTTATATAGCTATGACCTGTTTAGTATCCTTACCTACTAACTAATTTGGTATATTTAGTTACTTTTTGTTATTTTATGGCTTGACAACAGACAATTTTATATAGCAAAGGAAAGATCTGGGCGTGAAGGGGTTAACTATTACACTTGCTGGCGTGAGAGAGAGAGAGAGAGCGAGAGAGAGCGAGAGAGAGATTCAGACACAACATCCCCACATGATATCCTTTCGCACACTAGTCTGGTGGTAACTTCTCGCCCTTCCTAATATCAAGTACCGTAACATAATAACTTTTGGGGGAAGGGGGGACCCGGGAAGGTGTATATTTCCCCCCCACCCTGGACCCTACCACTCAGCGAGGATAATGTGCCTGCCTCACCTCAATAAAACTTGGGGTCGGAGAAACATGGTGGCATAGGCGGCGAAGGTTGTGTGCGGGTTGGTAACTTGACCGACTTCAAGACAAGACTCCCTCGTGTTAATTTTGACTCTGTTTATCATCTCATGTTTATCATCTATGGTATTTTTTTTCTAGTTTCAATTTTTGTGCTTTCAATTTAAGTTTTTCAAGAAGTTTTATTTAATTTTTTTTTCATTTTTTTTTATTTTTTTTTTTAGTTTTTTTGAATTTTGGTTTTGTTTTTGAGTCCTGGTCTTGTTTTATACCTGTTCGTGCGTGCGTTGTTCACCTCGTCCCGGCTCATTAATAAGGTAAGAAGGAGGAGGTACTACAGGTAAGTTGGGTGACCTTTTTGGATTTGATATATTGTTTTATTTCTGATTGAATTTTTTCCTAATTTGTCTCATTTCTTTCTGGGTTTTTTTCTCTATCTTTCTTTCTTTTTTTCTTTCATTCTGTCATTTTTTTTCACGTATATTTTTTCTTTATTCACCTTTTTTTCATGCATTTTTTCCTTTTTTCCTTACTTGCTTTTATTCTTGCATTCTTTCTTTCTTTTTTATTTGATTTTTTCTTAAATTTTCTTTCATTCTTGCATTCTTTATTCTTTCTTTTTTTTCTTTCATTCTTTCATTCTTTTTTTTTTCTTTTTTTTCTCATTTTTTTTCCTTCTTTCTTATTTTCTATCATTCTTGCATTCTTTCTATCTTTTGTTTCATTTTCCCATCTTTCTTTTTTTCTTTCTTTCTCTATCCTTGTTTCCTTCCTTGCCCTCTTTTATCTCTCTCTCTCCATCTCCTGCTTTCCTTTTAGCTTCTTTTTATTACTCCTCTTCTTTTATCATCCGATTCTTGCCTCTTCCAGAATAACTTTTTATCTGCCTTCCACTTTCCTTGCTTCTTTTCCACGTAATTTCAGGGGCTATTTAAATATTCTAAGGCGTATTTCAGGGGCTATTTAAATATTATAAGGCGTATTTCAAGGGCTATTTAAATATTATAAGGCGTATTTCAAGGGCTATTTAAATATTATAAGGCGTATTTCAAGGGCTATTTAAATATTCTAAGGCGTATTTCAGGGGCTATTTAAATATTATAAGGCGTATTTCAGGGGCTATTTAAATATTATAAGGCGTATTTCAGGGGCTATTTAAATATTATAAGGCGTATTTCAAGGGCTATTTAAATATTCTAAGGCGTATTTCAGGGGCTATTTAAATATTATAAGGCGTATTTCAAGGGCTATTTAAATATTATAAGGCGTATTTCAGGGGCTATTCAAATATTCTAAGGCCTATTTCAGGGCTATTCAAATATTCTAAGGCGTATTTCAAGGGCTATTTAAATATTATAAGGTGTATTTCAGGGGCTATTTAAATATTCTAAGGCGTATTTCAGGGGCTATTCAAATATTCTAAGGCCTATTTCAGGGCTATTCAAATATTCTAAGGCGTATTTCAAGGGCTATTTAAATATTATAAGGCGTATTTCAGGGGCTATTTAAATATTCTAAGGCGTATTTCAAGGGCTATTTAAATATTATAAGGCGTATTTCAGGGGCTATTTAAATATTATAAGGCGTATTTCAGGGGCTGTTCAAATATTATAAGGCGTATTTCAAGGGCTATTTAAATATTATAAGGCGTATTTCAGGGGCTATTTAAATATTCTAAGGCGTATTTCAAGGGGCTATTCAAATATTCTAAGGCGTATTTCAGGGCTATTCAAATATTCTAAGGCGTATTTCAAGGGCTATTTAAATATTATAAGGCGTATTTCAGGGCTATTCAAATATTCTAAGGCGTATTTCAAGGGCTATTTAAATATTATAAGGCGTATTTCAGGGGCTTTCATATTTAAGGCGTATTTCGGCTATAATATAAGGCGTATTTCAGGGGCTATTCAAATATTATAAGGCGTATTTCAGGGGCTATTCAAATATTATAAGGCGTATTTCAGGGGCTATTCAAATATTATAAGGCGTATTTCAGGGGCTATTCAAATATTTTAAAGCGTATTTCAGGGGCTGTTCAAATATTATAAGGCGTATTTCAGGGGCTATTCAAATATTATAAGGCGTATTTCAGGGGCTATTCAACATTTTTAAAGGCGTATTTCAGGGGCTGTTCAAATATTATAAGGCGTATTTCAGGGCTGTTCAAATATTTAAGGCGTATTTCAGGGGCTATTTAAATATTATAAGCGTATTTCAGGTCTGTTCAAATATTCTAAGGCGTATTTCAGGGCTTTCAAATATTTAAGGCGTATTTCAGTGGGCTTTTATATATTATAAAGTGCGTTTTCAGGCTATTCAAATATTTAACGTTTTCAGGGTGCTAGTTCAAATATTATAAGGCGTATTTAGGGACATTGTGTTCAAATATTATAAGCGTATGTTGAAGAGACATTTGAGTTTCGGATATATATAACAGTTTGTTAAGAGAACATTTTGTATTCGTAATATTTTCAGGCTTTTATTTAATATTAAGTTTGTTAAGAGTACTTTTGTAGTCGGGATATATTAACATTTGTTGAAGAGAACATTTGTAGTTCGGGATACATATAACATTTGTTGAAGGAACATTTTGTAGTTCTGGATTATAACAGTTTGTTGAAGAGAACATTGTAGTTCAGGGATACATATAACAGTTTGTTGAAGAGAACATTTGTAGTCGGGGATACATATAACAGTTTGTTGAAGGAACATTTGTATTTCAGGGGATACATATAACAGTTTGTTGAAGAGAATATTTGTAGTTCGGGATATCATATAAGTTTGTTGAGAGAACATTTTGTAGTTCAAGGATATATATAACAGTTTGTTGAGAGAACTTTGTGTTCGGATATCATATAACAGTTTGTTGAAGAGACTTTTGTATTCAGGGATACATATAACAGTTTGTTGAGAGAATTTTGTAGTTCAGGGATACTATAACAGTTTGTTGAAGGCATTTGTAGTTCTGGGATCCTATATATAACAGTTTGTTGAAGAGACTTTTGTAGTTTCGGGTAATTAACAGTTTGTTGAAGAAATTTGTAGTTCATGTGATACTTAAAGTTTGTTGAGAGAACATTTTGTAGTTCGGGATATTATAACAGTTTGTTGAAGAGAACATTTTGTAGTTCTGGGATACATATAACAGTTTGTTGAAGAGAACATTTTGTAGTTCTGGGATTATAACAGTTTGTTGAAGAGAACATTTTGTAGTTCTGGGATACATATAACAGTTTGTTGAAGAGAACATTTTGTAGTTCGGGGATACATATAACAGTTTGTTGAAGAGAACATTTTGTAGTTCTGGGATACATATAACAGTTTGTTGAAGAGAACATTTTGTAGTTCGGGGATACATATAACAGTTTGTTGAAGAGAACATTTTGTAGTTCAGGGATAATATAACAGTTTGTTGAAGAGAACATTTTGTAGTTCGGGGATATATATAACAGTTTGTTGAAGAGAACATTTTGTAGTTCAGGGATACATATAACAGTTTGTTGAAGAGAACATTTTGTAGTTCAGGGATACATATAACAGTTTGTTGAAGAGAACATTTTGTAGTTCAGGGATATATATAACAGTTTGTTGAAGAGAACATTTTGTAGTTCGGGGATATATATAACAGTTTGTTGAAGAGAACATTTTGTAGTTCAGGGATACATATAACAGTTTGTTGAAGAGAACATTTTGTAGTTCGGGGATATATATAACAGTTTGTTGAAGAGAACATTTTGTAGTTCGGGGATACATATAACAGTTTGTTGAAGAGAACATTTTGTAGTTCAGGGATACATATAACAGTTTGTTGAAGAGAACATTTTGTAGTTCAGGGATACATATAACAGTTTGTTGAAGAGAACATTTTGTAGTTCAGGGATACATATAACAGTTTGTTGAAGAGAACATTTTGTAGTTCGGGGATACATATAACAGTTTGTTGAAGTAAACATTTTGAGTTCGGGATACATATAACAGTTTGTTGAAGAGAACATTTTGTAGTTCAGGGATACATATAACAGTTTGTTGAAGAGAACATTTGTAGTTCAGGATACATATAACTTGTTGAAGAAACTTTTGTAGTTCGGGATATAATATAACAGTTTGTTGAAGAGAACATTTTGTATTCCAGGGATACATATAACAGTTTGTTGAAGAGAACATTTTGTAGTTCAGGGATACATATAACAGTTTGTTGAAGAGAACATTTTGTAGTTCAGGGATACATATAACAGTTTGTTGAAGAGAACATTTTGTAGTTCAGGGATACATATAACAGTTTGTTGAAGAAAACGTTTGTTTGAACAGTTGGCATAGGACCCCTTCACCTCCAGAATTTTCCTTTGCTATAAAAAATTGTGTGTTGTCGAGCCATAAAATTTCGAAAAGCAACTGAATATACCAAATTAGCTAGTGGATAAGGATACTAAACAAGTCATAAACTATAAAATATTGCTATATTCACTACAAATCGTCTAATGGTACCCAAATTACAATGGAAATTACGTTCTGGGCCTCAAGGGGTTAATATGGAAACCGTGTTAGAAGTCATT
>JACEEZ010012884.1:40000-52500 GCA_016584305.1 Chionoecetes opilio
GGTTTTTCTTTCGTTTTCTTTCATTTATGCATTCTTTCTTTCTTTATTCTTTCATTTTCTTTCATTCTTGCATTCTTTCTTTCTTTTTTCTTTCATTTTCTTTCATTCATGCATTCTTTCTTTCTTTTTTCTTTAATTTTCTTTCATTCCTGCATTCTTTCATTCTTTTTTCTTAAATTTTCTTTCATTCTTGCATTATTTTTTCTTTAATTTTCTTTCATTCATGCATTCTTTCTTTCTTTATTCTTTTATTTTCTTTCATTCATGCATTCTTTCTTTCTTTTTTCTTTAATTTTCTTTCATTCTTGCATTCTTTCTTTCTTTTTTCTTTAATTTTCTCTCATTCATGCATTCTTTCTTTCTTTTTTCTTTAATTTTCTTTCATTCATGCATTCTTTCTTTCTTTTTTCTTTAATTTTCTTTCATTCTTGCATTCTTTCTTTCTTTTTTCTTTAATTTTCTTTCATTCGTGCATTCTTTCTTTCTTTATTCTTTAATTTTCTTTCATTCATGCATTCTTTCTTTCTTTTTTCTTTAATTTTCTTTCATTCTTGCATTCTTTCTTTCTTTTTTCTTTAATTTTCTTTCATTCATGCATTCTTTTTTTCTTTTTTCTTTAATTTTCTTTCATTCTTTCTTTTTTTTTCTTTAATTTTCTTTCATTCTTGCATTCTTTCTTTCTTTTTTCTTTAATTTTCTTTCATTCTTGCATTCTTGCATTCTTTTTTTCTTTAATTTTCTTTCATTCATGCATTCTGTTTTTCTTTTTTCTTTAATTTTCTTTCATTCATTCTTTTTTTTTCTTTAATTTTCTTTCATTCTTGCATTCTTTCTTTCTTTTTTCTTTATTTTTCTTTCATTCGTGCATTCTTTCTTTATTTATTCTTTCATTTTCTTTCATTCATGCATTCTTTCTTTCTTTTTTCTTTAATTTTCTTTCATTCTTGCATTCTTTCTTTCTTTTTTCTTTAATTTTCTTTCATTCATGCATTCTTTTTTTCTTTTTTCTTTAATTTTCTTTCATTCTTTCTTTTTTTTTCTTTAATTTTCTTTCATTCATGCATTCTTTCTTTCTTTTTTCTTTAATTTCTTTCGTTCATGCATTATTTATTTCTTTTTGCTTTAATTTTATTTCATTCTTGAAATTTTTCTTTCTTTTTTCTTTAATTTTCTTTCCTTCATGCATTCTTTCTTTCTTTTTTCTTTAATTTTCTTTCATTCTTGCATTCTTTCTTTCTTTTTTCTTTAATTTTCTTTCATTCTTGCATTCTTTCTTTCTTTTTTCTTTAATTTTCTTTCATTCATGCATTCTTTCTTTCTTTTTTCTTTAATTTTCTTTCATTCTTGCATTCTTTCTTTCTTTTTTCTTTAATTTTCTTTCTTTCTTGCATTCTTTCTTTTTTCTTTAATTTTCTTTCATTCATGCATTCTCTTTCTTTATTCTTTCATTCTTGCATTCTTTCTTTCTTTGTTCTTGCATTTTCTTTCATTCATGCATTCTTTCTTTCTTTTTTCTTTCATTCTTGCATTCTTTCTTTCTTTTTTCTTTAATTGTTCTCATTTTCTTTCCTTCTTTCTTATTTTTATCATTCTTGCATTCTTTCTATCTTTCTATTCTTTCAAGTGACATAAGTTTAGATTTTATGAAAGAAAAATAGGTAGGAACTGCGATAGGTATAGTGGTGGATAAGTGGAGCAAGCTTAGTAGTCAGGTAGTGGATGAGTGGAGCAAGCTTAGTAGACAGGTAGTGGATGAGTGGAGCAAGCTTAGTAGTTAGGTAGTAGATGAGTGGAGCAAGCTTAGTAGTCAGGTAGTGGATGAGTGGAGCAAGCTTAGTAGTCAGGTAGTGGATGAGTGGAGCAAGCTTAGTAGTCAGGTGGTGGATGAGTGGAACAAGCTTAGTAGTCAGGTGGTGGATGAGTGGAACAAGCTTAGTAGTCAGGTGGTGGATGAGTGGAACAAGCTTAGTAGTCAGGTGGTGGATGAGTGGAACAAGCTTAGTAGTCAGGTGGTGGATGAGTGGAACAAGCTTAGTAGTCAGGTGGTGGATGAGTGGAACAAGCTTAGCAGTCAGGTGGTGGATGAGTGGAGCAAGCTTAGCAGTCAGGTGGTGAATGAGTGGAGCAAGCTTAGTAGTCAGGTGGTGGATGAGTGGAACAAGCTTAGTAGTCAGGTGGTGGATGAGTGGAACAAGCTTAGCAGTCAGGTGGTGGATGAGTGGAGCAAGCTTAGTAGTCAGGTGGTGGATGAGTGGAACAAGCTTAGCAGTCAGGTGGTGGATGAGAGAGACGAGTGAAACAAGCTTGGCAGTGAGAAGGTGGGCGCAAATGCCATAGAGTTAACAGTATTGATAAACATAAATAGGTATGACAGATGGTAATAGGTAAACAGGGTTGCCTTGTGTAGGTAGAAAGGCCTTGTACAAACTCCATGTTATGTTTTGTTCTTATACAGACATTCAGAGAGACAGACAAAGCTAGAGCGACAGGCAGACTGACAGGCAGGTTGAAAAACAATAGTATGTCATGTTATTTATTACTAGAGCGTCACAGCGGGATCATGGAGTCTGAGGTAAACGGCCTATCAACGGTACACAACACCAAGATATCGGTGACGGGGAGAGCATTGTCAGTGGCAGGTGTTCCCAAGTCGATAGCCGGGAAGGAAGGATGCTGTCTGGACTCTATATTGAAGGAGATGTAGGAGTGAAGGAATCGTAGGAGGCGGAGGGAGCACACACACACACACACACACACACACACACACACACACACACACACACACACACACACACACCTAAGCCTCTGTATTGAGCGCCCAGGGAACAAACGGCGGGTAGGACACTGCCTTTTATTCGTTGCCTCGTAAATCGTCTGGCTATTTCGTCATCGGTAAGGGCGCGGGGCCCCTGATCAAGCATAACGGTGTCTGCCTGTGCCTGCCTGCCGGACGTACGACTCACACCTATGCACCGTTTTCAAGGCATGCCATTAAGCTAGACACTACATAGGTCACCCTCACTTTAATCTGAAGGGGAATAGGGTGTTACTACGTAGGGATGAGGGAAGAGAGAGAGGTGGGAGGGCTTTACGGTAGGCGGGGCAACGTACGATAATTTCTCCAAGCCAAGTTTCTGGCTGAGTCTTGTTGGGTCTGTCTGGCGGAGATGTATCACTGTTGCCATGTGTAACAACGGGAGAAGGTAAGGTAACGCGCGCCGCTGCCTCCACTACTGTCACTGGCCGCCCCTCCGAGTGTCATCTCTCACGTCTCTATAGTGTACCACCCGTCACGCCAGGACCGCGCCGCCCTTCAAGCCTTCAGGGTGGTGTGTAGGACTAGTGCCACAGTGAGCCAGGGACACCGCGGCCCAATGCCTGTAAGTAAGGCACCTGCTGATGTAACATTACCTACCACGTGGAGATGTGTGTGTGAGGTGTAAATTAAGTGTTCTCTTGTGGTACTGTGGTGTGCATTGCGATGCCTTCCCTCTGTGTGTGTGTGTGTGTGTGTGTCCGGCAGGTAAAGTCAGGTGTAGTTAGGGTCAGGTGAAGCTAATCCCTTGAGACCCAGAACGTAATTTCCATTTTAATTTGGCTACCATTATTTTGATTTATGATTTGATTATCATGATTTTTAATGAATATAGCCAATATTTTATAGATATGACCTGTTTAGTATTCATGTCGAATAACTAATTTGGTATATTTAGCTTCTTTTTCGTAATTCTGTGGCTAACAACATACGATTTCTTATAGCAAAGGAAAGATCGGCGTGAAGGGGTTAAGGTCAGGTGAATTTAAGGTCAGCTAAAGTTAAGGTCAGGTAAAGTTAAGGTCAGCTAAAATTAAGGTCGGGAAAAGATCAAGGCAGGTGAATTTAAGGTCAGGTGAAGTGTCGACTCACCTGCCATATTGACCTTGTAATTAGAGATGTTGGGTCAGGTGGCAGCTAGTTTACCGGTTTTTAATTGGAGGTGTTTTGTTTTTAATTGGAGGTGTTTTGTTTTTAATTGGAGGTGTTTTGTTTTTAATTGGAGGGTTTTGTTTTTAATTGGAGGTGTTTTGTTTTTAATTGGAGGGGTTTTGTTTTTAATTGGAGGTGTTTTGTTTTTAATTGGAGGTGCTTTGTTTTTAAGTGGAGGGTGTTTTGTTTTTAATTGCACGTGTTTTGTTTTTAATTGCAGGTGTTTTGTTGTTAAGTGGAGGTGTTTTGTTTTTAATTGGAGGTGCTTTGTTTTTAATTGGAGGTGCTTTGTTTTTAATTGGAGGTGTTTTGTTTTTAAGTGGAGGGTGTTTTGTTTTTAATTGCAGGTGTTTTGTTTTTAATTGCAGGTGTTTTGTTGTTAAGTGGAGGTGTTTTGTTTTTAATTGGAGGTGTTTTGTTTTTAATTGGAGGTGCTTTGTTTTTAATTGGAGGTGCTTTGTTTTTAATTGGAGGTGCTTTGTTTTTAATTGCAGGTGTTTTGTTTTTAATTGCAGGTGTTTTGTTGTTAAGTGGAGGTGTTTTGTTTTTAATTGGAGGTGCTTTGTTTTTAATTGGAGGTGCTTTGTTTTTAATTGGAGGTGCTTTGTTTTTAATTGCAGGTGTTTTGTTTTTAATTGCAGGTGTTTTGTTTTTAATTGCAGGTGTTTTGTTTTTAATTGCAGGTGCTTTGTTTTTAATTGGAGGTGCTTTGTTTTTAAGTGGAGGTGTTTTGTTGTTAATTGCAGGTGTTTTGTTGTTAATTGCAGGTGTTTTGTTGTTAAGTGGAGGGTGTTTTGTTTTTAATTGGAGGTGCTTTGTTTTTAAGTGGAGGTGTTTTGTTTTTAATTGGAGGTGCTTTGTTTTTAAGTGGAGGTGTTTTGTTTTTAATTGGAGGTGTTTTGTTTTTAAGTGGAGGGTGTTTTGTTTTTAAGTGGAGGTGTTTTGTTTTTAAGTGGAGGGTGTTTTGTTTTTAAGTGGAGGTGTTTTGTTTCCTTTTCTTTCTTTCTTTCTGTTTGACTTTTTTCCTCCTGTTCCTGCCCTGGTTGGACTTCATGTCAACAACGGTGATTAGTTTGTATTGCAGGGAATTTTTTCGTTGCCTGTGTGTAGAGTCAATACCTGGAATATTTTCTTTTGTGTTTCTTTGTTTCTTTCTCTCGTCTATCAATACTTGTCTATTTTTTCTTTTTCTTGATTAACGTCATGAGGTAACTGTTTCTCTCTCTCTCTCTCTCTCTCTCTCTCTCTCTCTCTCTCTCTCTCTCTCTCTCTCTCTCTCTCTCTCTCTCTCTCTCTCTCTCTCTCTCTCTCTCTCTCTCATTCCTACTAACCCACATATTCCCCACATCACTTTTTCTTTTATCTTTTTTTTTTTATATAATACATTTTTCACATAATACATTTTTATATCATACACGTCATTCACCCTTATTAAGTAAGACAGGGGGGACACAGTTGCGGTCTGATCACAGGTTAATTGAGGCGCCAAGGTCCCTTTTGCTCACTGTCTGTCTTGTTTCCTGTCGCAATAACACGAGTGCGTTTCTGTATTTTTGTTATTTTCTGTTATTTTTTAAATTTGGAAGACGTGATTGTTTGATGGGAAAGAAATATGAGTGTGATGGATCAGAGAGAGAGAGAGAGAGGTCATATTTACCTGAAGGGCGCGTGCAAGTTGGACAATTAGGAGGAGAAGGGGGCGCCGCTCTCTCTCTCTCTCTTTCTCTCAGCGTAGCCCCACCCTCTCCATGTCCCCCTCTCCCCCCTCAGACCGCCACCATGACATCGGCTCCCAAAAAGAAGAGGGATTTCTATAACAGCTCTCAGGGTCTCGACTTGAGGGACTTCAGGAGCCCCGAGCCGCAGGAGCCGCAGGACGAAGGCGTGCTCCCTGAGGGCGCCGATGTCCTGGAGCACGAGAGAGGACCGGGCGGCTCGTACCCTCCAGGCTCCCCGTTGGGCTGCTCTCACTCCCAGGCCGTCGGGGGCCATTCCTCGGACGATTACTTCTTCCCCGCCCCCATCCCCAGTAGACACAGTCCCGCCGATTACTACAGCCAGGCACCGCAGGACAGGTCCCCGCCCTTAGGCCCAGGGTTCGGTCTTCCAAGCAGGGGCCTCGAATTCGACGACTCCGCGCCCCTTGCCGGGGCCTCAGGATCCTACTCATCAGGCTCAGCGGACCACCAACCCTGGGGCTCCTCCCAACAACCTCCCCTAGGCGACGATGACGGCGACGGAGACGACGGCAAGAAGAGAGGAGCGAAGAAAAGGAAACAAAGGTAACGTTCATTGCCTGTTTGTTGGTGTCTGCTTTGCCTTAGCCAGTCCTTTGCTCAGTCTGATTTGCACTTGTCTGCAGCAGTCCAGTTAGACCGTTGGGTTACCCTCGCCCTGGTGCCCTGACTCTCATGAGATGGTTCAGTTAATTAATTCTTGTGTGTGTTGACTTCCCTGTGTAGCTCCCTGCCCCCCTCCCCCCCTGTACATGTGTGGTGTGTGCCACCAGGTGTCGGATGTGCGCCAACCACGGCATCTACGTGGAGATCAAGGGCCACAAGTGGTACTGTCCCTACAAGAACCTGCAGCACAACTGTATCAAGTGTGACATCACCCGCAAGAGGCAATACTTCATGGCCAAACAGCAGGAGATGACGCGCAAGCAGCAGCAGGAGCACCACATGCCCCTGCAGGGCGGCCTGGAGGGCGAGGAGCTGCTGGAGGGGTGCTCTCAGGCTGCCCTATCCGGCACCCTCCCCTCCCAACCCAGCGACTTCCCCCGCATGAAGGAGCTGCTGGAGGAGACGGACCACATTCTGGACGAGGACCTCTTCCGCCAGATCGACGAGTGCGTGCGGCCTAAGGTCACCCACCACTGAGGCGCCGCCCCCCTGTGACCCAGCCACAGGGGCGCCTTGCCCGCCACGATGGGGGTCGAGGCCCAGACAGGGCGGGGCCACGCCCACCTGCCAGTCTCCCGGGGCACCTGAGGCTTCCTCGCGACTCCTGAAGCAGCGGTCATCCCTGGGGGCGAGTCAGCCCCTGCCTGGCGTGGCGGCAGGGCAGCCAGGCGCTCGTTGCGGCAACAGTGACTCGATCACTCAGTCATCGTGAAGGCAAGGCTTGAAATCACATCCCTGCCTCGGGTGTCGCGGCGGCCGCCACTCCCTCCACTAAGATAGGACTATAGTACAGTAGCGGGCCCTGCCATGGGCGCCAACAGGGGAAGGCAACACCCTGTCCATGGGCGCTGCGGGGTGCGGGAGGAGGCCCCGGACCATGAGGTGCCCGAGGGGCATGGGGCACGCCAGCCCCGTGGGCGATGGTGGCTAAGGGGCCTCACCGCGGGGCCCGGCGAGGCACTGAGGCTGTGAGGGGCGGCGCGTGGAGGCCCGCCCCCGCCCACATGTCGTGATAATAATGATAATGATAGCGATGATAAGAATAATGATAATAATAATTATAGTGTTAATACTAAGGATAATTTGGCCACGGGGCTGTGTCCATTGGTGGGTGATGCGGCGGTGCTTGTGTTGGTGAAGGGAGGGCGTGGCCACGTGTGTCACGCCCTGCTAGTGTTGCGTGAGGCCGGGGAGGGCAAGACCTGACCCCCTGCAAGGCTCTGTGACAAGACGGTGTGTGTGTGTCTGTCACGGTAAGCGTCTTGGCTGCAGGGATGTTGGCGGTGAAGGTGAATAGGCGAGGTTGAATGTAAGTGTGTGTCATTGAATCCTCTCTTCCCTGGAGCCCTTGTTAGGAGGCTGAGAGGCTTCCCTGGCCTGCGTGGGCTGCGTGTAGCCTTGGTGACAGTAATAACACGCACACCCTTCATAGCCGTGATACTAATGTTATCTATGGAGTAAGCGTTTATTTTGCTATCTATATATTTGTAAATCTTATGATCATCTATGGTGGGAGCGAGATGTTTTTTTTCTTTTTAAACGGTGTATTTCTCTTTATGTTGAGAGAGAGAGCCTTTGTGTGTGTGTGAGTGTACGTATGTGTGTGTTTGAGTGTGACATAACAACTAAATGCAAGAGTTTAAGGATAATAATGTTTAAAATCCCAGTTGAAATAGACGAAATGAAGGATATTGCTCTAGGAAGACGCGATCACCTGTATCATATTATTGGAGAAATGTCATTGAAGTAATACTGATTCGACAATACAGTTGACGGAAGGCTGTTTATGATAGTGAAATACAAATTAATAGGTATATTAAACTAGTAGCATTTAGGGAACATTAAATTACCTGTTGGGAAGTTATATGTAATTAAGACACATACACCTTTAAATATGTGTACCTTAAGTTATAAAAGGTGTTTGTTTAGGAGGTTAGGTTAGGAGGGTTGTTAGATTAGGTTGTTTAAGAGGTTATGAAACTTAATTGGTGGTTTTGGAAGGGTGCAGATATTTTGGTGATTTTAGAGGGGGGGCAATTGTATTTTATAGTGTGAAAAATTAGGAACTTAAGGTTAGTAATGGACTGCCAGGAGGTATAGTTATGGTTAGTAAGGTTGTTAGAAATGGAATGAACGTAGCAGAGGTGTTAGGACTATAGTGGCTGTGATGAAGGTGCTAAAGTGTGTGTGTGTGTGTGTGTGTGTTTTTTTGTATGTGTGTGTGTGTTTGAAGGCGGTGGTGGTGTCAATACTAAGAGGGTTGGTATATATCACAAGGTGTCCAATACCAGCGTTGATATAACATGACACCCGCATACCCCTTCCCCCCCTCCCTCTTACTTCCGTCTTCCCTTCCCCCTCTTCCCCCACACACCCATCTCCCCCCACAATCCCCTATCTCACCCCCTCTAATACATCCCCTTGAAAATAACCTCTTCTCTCTCTCTTCGTCCTTCTCTCTCTCTCTCTCTCTTCTTCATCTTCTCTCTCCTCTCTCTTCTCTCTCTCTCTTCTCTCTCTCTCTCTCTCTCTACTCCTCTGTTCTGTCTTAACCTCTTTCTTGGCCTTAATCTCTTCTCTCTCTCTAACTCTCTCTCTCTCCTTCTCTCTCTCCTCTCTCTCTCTCTCTCTCTCTCTCTCTCTCTCTCTCTCTCTCTCTCTCTCTCTCTCTCTCTCTCTCTCTCTCCTCTCTCTCTCTCTCTCTCTCTCTATCTACTTCTATCTCTCTATCTCTCTAATCAAGTAAAAACCCTCTTCTTATTATCAATTAGTCATCTAGTAAGATAAAATAAGCTGTGATTACTTACCTGTCTATCGTTCACCTCAATATAAACGTCCTGGCTTGTTGCCATGGCTTGGGGAAGGAGGCTTGATGTGAAGTTGTTGGTGAAGGTGGATGGTTGTGGAGGTGAAATGGACGGATGGAGTAGGAAGTGATTAATTAAGAGGAATCGGACGTGAAATGGGTTGAAGGGATAGTGCTGAGGTGCTGGCTATGTGTGTGTGTGTGTTAAGCCCCGTTCACACTACCCATCATGCAGATTTTATTCAGAGGAAGCGACGCTCACTATGTTGAAAAGCTGTTCCTTCACAAGTTTTAAGTTCTTGGCAATTTTTGACCACCTACTTATTTTTGAATTGGTAAGTGTTATATACCATCAAATTTGGAAAAGTGCTGATTCCGAGACAGTGAATGAAAATTAAATGCAAGCAAAATTACAGGAATAACAGCGCGTTGAAGCAAAGAAAGTGAAAAAGAGAGAAAAGAGAAAGAAAAAAAAATGTATGCACTATTTTATTTCGCTCTTATTGTCATATTCTAGGTATAGCTTACTGTATTTAATGTATATTCATGATGTGTAGTAGAACAGCTCAGCAGCGAGGGTGGATGAGTGACACATAATAACTAAATAGCAAGAGTTTAAGGATAATAATGTTTAAAATCCCAGTTAAAATAGACGAAATGAATGATAGTGTGACTAACAGCGCGCCATGAGGCAGAGAGTGCACGGGGCTGGGAAGGCTCTGCTCTGCTGTACGTCAAATCTTGTTATGTCAGCCCACTTGTGAGAAAGAGAGAGAGAGTCATTATCTGTATCTTAAAGAATGCACAAACTATATGAAAAGATTACACACACACACACACACACACATCACACCAAACATCATCATCATCATCATGTTACCCTCTTTGGTGTTGGCAGCTTTGTTCTATTGACTTTTTTTCGAAGCATCTATGACATCGCATCGTATCGTGTATGCCATTTTTATTTCATTAATGTTATCTTATCTACCCCCTCCATCCCCCTTGGCCCTCGCACACACACACGCACACACACACACGCACACACACACACACACACACACACACACACACACGAAGATCAAGGTAAACCAATGTCATGTCAAATCAATAACATAACTTAGCACAACACTCCCATCCTTCCCTCAATCCCCCCCCCGCCTTCCTAGCGCCACACCTGTCACGCCTCCAGGTTAACCCCTTCACACCCAGATCTTTCCTTTGCTATATGAAATCATCTGTTAGGTATAAAATTACGATAAATAGCTATACTAATTTAGCTAGTCGACAAGGATACTAAACAGGTCATAATGTATAAAATATTGCTTATATTAATTAAAATCGTCTAATGGTAGTCAAATTACAATGAAAATTACGTTCTGGGTTTCAAAGGGTAAATGAACGTGAGGAGCCGTAACCCACGCGGGCCTCACCGCGGGGCCCGGCGAGGCTGTGTATATAATAAGAATAGAGAAAGATAATAATAGTAATAATTAAAAGGAATAATGAGAGAAAATAATAGATAATAATAATAGTGTTGATAGTAAGGATAATTGGACCACCTGAGTGTGTCCGTCGGTGGGTGGCGCGGCGATGCTTGTGTGGGTGAAGGGAGGGCGTGGGTGGGTGTTGCGTAAGGCCAGGGAGTGATCGAGGAGGGGAAGACTTGATCCCTGTAAGGCTCTGTGACAAGACGTGTGTGTGTGTCACTTTTTTTTATATCATGTATGTATGTGCCTGCCATTTTTATTTCCTTAACCCCTTGAGACCCAGAACGTAATGTCCATTGTAATTTGGGTACCATTAGGAATTTCAAGTGACTATAGGCAATATTTATTAGATATGACCAATTTAGTATCCTTGCCGACTAACTAATTTGGTATACTCATTTACTTTTCTTAATTTTATGGCTCGACAACATACAATTTTTTATAGCAAAGGAAAGATCTGGGCGTGAAGGGGTTAATGTTATCTTATTTATACACCCTCCTTCCCCCTTCCCCCTCACCACCACCACCACCACCACCACCACCACCACCACCACCACCACAACCACACCACACCACCACCACCACCACCAAGGGCATTACCGTTGCATGGATGAATATACACCACTGTTTATGTATGCATGTTCATTACGTTATTCCCTCACGCAATTTTGCAGTCATCCCATTCCTAGCCTTGTCACGTATAAAGAGTTTGTTTTTAACCTCTTTACCCTGCTCTTCCTTCTTCCTTTATTACCTCACTTCATTATATATGCAGTTATAATCTCTCTCCCCTCTCTCTCTCTCTCTCTCTCTCTCTCTCTCTCTCTCTCTCTCTCTCTCTCTCTCTCTCTCTCTCTCTCTCTCTCTCTCTCTCTCTCTCTCTCTCTCTCTCTCACTCACTCACTCACTCTTCCTCTTCTGACCACTCCACTTCAAGCTAAGCCACCTTCCCTCCCTCCCTCCCCTCCTTCTTCCCTCCCTGCCTTGTGTCACTGTCAGGTGCTTCGTGGTGTAGTCTGAGATCGATGTTCAAGGAAGAGTGTTTTGGTGTGTGTGTGTGTGTGTGTGTGTGTTTCTTTTCAAGGTCATTTAAGAGTCTTGTCTTTGTTTTGTTTAAGTTGGTTTGTTGATATGATTTTGCTGTTTCTTCTGTTTTCCTTTTTCCTGCCTGTTGATGAATGCATGGGTGGGTGGTGAGAGAAAGAGAGAGAGAGAGAGTCATCTGTGATAATACAACACAGTGCACACATTTAGAAATGAAAGAATATAAAAAATAACTATTCGCCTTACTACTTTTAATTATATAAGTTAGTTCATCTTTAATGAGACCCAAGTTAAAATTAAGACGTATTTTAAGCATGTAAAAATGTGTGAAACTCCTTAATGACTAAGTGAAATAGAAAGAGGAAGAGGAGTGTTAGAAGGAGGGAGAGGAGTGTTAGAAGGAGGGAGAGGAGTGTTAGAAGGAGGGAGAGGAGTGTTAGAAGGAGGAAGACGAGGAGTGTATAGTAATAGAGTACTTTAGATAACAGTGTGTCTTGTGAGGGCATCTGGTTTTGTGATAGCACTTAAGGGAGATAGTAGCAGTGCATTAGAGATATAAGATCCGCCCTTGTTGTTAGTTAGTTACTGTGGGAAGAGAGTGAATCAAGAGAAGGAACTTTATACTGTACTGACTTGACTGTATATATACTTAAGTTGCTTTAAGAGAGAGAAGAGTATTTAACTGTAGTTCTAACTCTTGTGGCTTATATACTGTATGCCTTTCTTCCTTCCTTCTGCGGTAGTGTATTATAGACTACTGTTGGTGCTGTGTGGCTGTGAGGATAACGAGACAC
>JACEEZ010012884.1:55000-72500 GCA_016584305.1 Chionoecetes opilio
CATTTGTGCCACGCGCGCTGAAAAAAGAGAGAGAGAGAGAGAGAGAGAGAGAGAGAGAGAGAGAGAGATTAAGAAGATAAGCAGAATAGATGGAGGGATAATGGGAAGAGATGAGAAGAGAAGGAGGAGGTAAATATGCAACAAAAACATCTGCATTCTCTACAGACAGACCTCGATTCTTCCTGTTTTGTTGTGTTTAATCAGTTCAAGGGCATTAGCAGAGAGAGAGAGAGAGAGAGATGAATGAACAAGCCAAGAAAAAGAGAGCAGGAAGTAAGAGAATTATAGTATTACATCTTAGTTTTCTAACACACGTGGATGACCTAGTTTTGAAGGCCAACAAGAAGTATTACATAATTCAAGGGAACGCGGCGATGTTGCTCTTTCTCTCTCTCTCCTTCTCTCTCTTCCCTACCAAAATGACACGCAACTCTTACAAAACATTGAAAACACCCTGTCTAGCCTCATCCCTCACTCCCCACGCTGTAACAAAACCAAAACATGAATATTCCTAATGATTTACGACTATAGGAAGGCGTGAGTTAACATTAGCTATTAGATAACAGGAAAATAAAGAAAAACTAAAAATAATAATGCATCAGAAAAAGCCGGCACTGTAGTCGCCTAGAGTTGCCAGGTCTTGTTTTTTTCTTAGTTAAGTGTGTTCGTTTGCTTGCGGTGAACGGAAGGCCGTTGTAATTCACTCCTCTAAGCTAATGTAAGTGTTTATTTGTGTTATAAGTGTGCTGTAGTGTGTGGTGGTGTGCATAGAGGTTGTGGAGGAGTTGTGGTGAGGCTGGGGGTGGCTATGAAGAGGTTGACCTTGAAAGTTGTGACGGCACGTGGCACGATGGTGATGGTGGTGGTGAAGTTTATTGATTCCCCTGTCACTTCTTGCTCCTTGTTATTATACCCTATTGGTCGTATTGAATGTATTATGATGCCTTTGTTTTTATGTGTGTGTGGTTGTTAGGGAGCTAACAATATGAGTATCAGTCATTTATTTATATTTTATGTCCACGTAAAAAAAGATTGAAGACGAAACTTGACGCACAACTTTGCTACAGTGAAATACGATCAGATAACATGCTGGCATCCTACTTAGACCACTTACACGTACCAAAGACGAGTTTATTGACGATGTACAAACAAATTAATGAGTAATTGTGGCAGAGCGAACATTATAATTAGCTAGCAGACTAGTGGTTATGCTTGTAAGGGTCGGAGTAGTAGTTAATGTAAGGGTGGGATGAACCATGGGGTGGGAGGAGGGAATGCGGCCAAGGGTAAAAGGTTACGAGGGAGGAAAGGACTTAAGGACAGTGGTTAGAGTGAGGTTACGAGTTAAGCAGGATCCCATTAACCCCTTCATGCCCAGATCTTTCCTTTGTTATAAGAAATTGTCTGTTGTTAAGCCATAAAATTACGAAAAGTCACTGAATATACCAAATTAGTTAATGGACTAGGGTACTAGACAGGTCATAGCTATAAAATATTGCTTATAGTCACTAAAAATCGACTAATGTTACCCAAATTACAATGAAAATTACGTTCTGGGTCTCAGGGGGTTTTAATGCGGTTCCCTTGCGTTTGCGGTATGCGGAGAAAATAGAACATAATTATGGGAATATACACGGTTGTTCCATTAGCACGTTTGAGTTAACGTTTGCGTTATGCGTCAATCGCTAGACGTTACATCGTTAATCGTCGTTAACTCTGCCGTTAATCGTCAATGTAGCGAACGGTTTTTAAGGGCCTTTTAATTATGCAAACGCGCAACGCACACGCATTAACCCCTTGACCCAGAACGTGATTTCCATTGTAATTTGGTTACCATTAGATTATTTTTAGTGACAATAAGCAATATTTTATAGATATGACCTGTTTAGTATCTTTGTCGACTTACTAATTTGATAGTTATATTAAGTTACCTTTCGTAATTTTATGGCTAACAACGTACCTTTTTTTTATAGCGAAAGGAAGATCTGGGTGCGAAGGGGTTAATGGAATCCTAGCTTTAGACAAAGGAATAAAGTTTCTGCAGATCTTTGCCTCTGATCAATACTATAGAAATGCCTCCGTTAATACACAGTTTAGTCAAAAGCTAAGAAGGGGCTAATCGCGAGGTATTTCATACCAAAATGCACTTGGTATGAAGAAATTGTTATGGTCCATTCTTGGTTCTGAGGTGTGTGTCGCGAGTACGATTGAGTACGATCTAAAACTTTAATTTGAGTTGGGAGTCACCCAGCGGAAGCCTTTTGTCCGGCGCCATATGTAAACAAACCTTTTTCCCTCATCCAGCTGATAAGGACTTCACCATGGCAGCGGTCTCTTTAATACCGAAATATACCAAATAACCCTAAAAACATACCGAAATATATAAAAAGATACAGAAAGACGCATTTCTATGTATGTATTATGTCTCAATACCAAAATATGGTATCAAGAATATATAGTACTGTACATATATTTCAAAAAGGTATTTTGGTGTATTTCGGTATTAACTCTTAATACCGAAATACATCCAAACACATAAACAAATGTACCGTATGTGGTATGTATTTCGGTGTATTTCGGTAGAGACACTCCCATGGCAGCACACAGCGTGGTAAAAATGGATGAGGACTGCGCGTTCATTTTCCGAGACACTGACTAGGTTTTCCTTGCATAAAAGTAGTACTTTTTCTGATGGAGGTATTTTAATGGAAAATATTCCGCAGAAGTTGGCGGCGCCAACCACCCGGGCAATCGCGCACCATCAAATTAGTTTTTTTTAACCTAAATAGCTCAACAAAACCTAACCCAAAACTACCTAAGCCTAACATAACCTAAACCAAACCTTAACATAACCTAAATATAACCTAACCAAAACTAAACGTAACCTAACTCAGCAATTATTATATAAAAATAAGTTCTATTTTTGGTTTCCGGATATGAATAACTATTGCACAATATACTGAACCGAAAATAATAGAGAAACTGTAAGCTGTAAGGTCTGCTGACGGCGGTAGCGACCGCGCAGTTCTCGTCCATTATAATAACCCATGGCGTTCATGATGATATACATTTTGATGGCCACGTGACAGTTAAAATAAGTTTACTTACATTAATGATAGGATTTCCAGTGTCTACCCATGATAAAAGTGTTCACTGTATAAAGTTACCATTCCCAAGTTCACTGACGAGGAAGTGACTCATCTTAGGGAAGGACTGCACACAGAAATAAGTGGATGAAGTTGGGGAGGCACTTGTGTCGCAGTGGAATCATAGCGGAGGATAAAGGGAAACATGGCCTAAGAAACAAGTACTTTATTCCGATTTAGTTATGGCCCGTGGGCTTCTTCAGAGGAATTTGGGTCACAGGCAAATCTGCTATATGAGATCCAGGAGCTCCATTGCCTGTTACGGATAAAGCTGATTGGTCTGCAATCCTGCCGCCCATCGTACTCCCTGATTGGGGAGAAGTATTCAAGTGTTGTCTCATAAAAATAGGGATAACTATTCATTCATTCACTAACCTAACCTTGACATTTGTTCTGTGTAAAGTGCAAAGAAGTTCCATGTTCTGTGCAAAGAAGGGCCAGATCGAATTTGGACAATTGCCGCCTTGTGAAGACTCCTTGATGCAGCATACGCTTAGGGCCAACTATCAGGCGGCTATCTGGCGACGCAGCCTTGAAAACCTGCCAGACGTCCCAGCACCATCAGCAGGACATGGCTGGGAACTCGATGATGGCGGTTCGCTCAAAATCCGATGGATGGCGGGTCTACCAGCTCCAGATGTCGTCTTGAATCTCATCTCATGCACATGCAGAAGGACGTGTCGACCGTCAGATTGCTCCTGCATACTGAATGGGTTGAAGTGCACTGTTGTGTGTAAGCTGCAGGGATGCTCCAACATGGTGCAGGATGATGCTATCGTGGCTCAGGATGCCAATGACTCTGATGGCGACTCTGATGATTAACTTTGTGTGCACTGTATATTGTATAGCATATGTTGTTCTCTATTATAATGCAGGCCAAATTGCCTGAAAATCTTTATAGACAGATAAACGGTTTAGCAAAGTGTATAATTTGGAAGATCATACCGGTGTTATTTGACTAAAACATGACATGTTCAATGATACCTCCGCTTGCTTATTAGGAATATACATCGTATGGTGTTAAAATCAGCTCCATACGTCTTTCCAAACTCTAGTAATGAATAATTAATATAATTGGCGGCCATTTTGAAATCCAAGATGGCCACCAAAGTGCAGATTTCCTATGTAACAATTTCCGCCTGCTTATTAGATATCGTATGGTGTTAAAATCCTCTCCGTACGACATTCCTAACTTGCGTTATCGTCAGAATAGATAATGCCAGCGGCGGCCTAAGTCATTTTATGCCTCTTTACATATATTTGTTGTAAACTCGTGGTGGATGATATGTTGTACTTGTTGAGTTATTTTTATAGACAGATAAACGGTGTAGCAAAATGCATAATTTGGAAAATCATACCAGTGTTGTTTCACTAAAAAAAGTACAAGTCTAATAATAAAATATTGAAAAATATATGATTTTTTTTCGATAATTGATTTTTATAATAATTAATCTATAACAAAATGCTTCATATTATTTTTTATTTAGACGGTACACATTGGACGTATATTTAGTCGTCAACCGCACATCGATAGCTAGTAAAGAAGTCCAGATACACGTGCAACAATGTACCCCACCAAATGGGCATTTTCGCGCTGGGTGGTTTCAAAGATGGCGTCCATCCGGGCACTAAGCTACCGTTCTCAGATGTCCATCACACCTTTTCTGACACTTGAGACATTGGTCTAATGGAAAATCATAATGAGAATTACTCCCCCCGCCGGAGCATTACTTTTGGTCTGGCTCAAGGACTAAGCATTGCAAGCTATTGATGGTATTTAATCTCTAAATGCAGAAACACGTGTAAAAGATGATTACATGTAAATATTGGGTTCTGTAATATCAAGATCAATAATTGGAACTGTCGGCGAAAATAGGAACATTCGCGGACGTGAAAAATTGGGTAAATTTGTACTTTCAACCAGTAATTGAGTATGAGGTGATTGAGGTCAAAATTACTCTTTTTCCCATGTATTATGATGTGTTAAGACTGATGGTCACATTAAAAACGTCGGAAATGCCTTATTTTGCAGTTATCTTCATAAGAAACCTGGGGACCCGTCGGCAACGCGGGGTTATGGGCGGCGAAAATGGCAACTAGTTTTGTACTGATAGTATATTATGTGGATGACGTAAGAAGTATCCGGTAAACACTCTACGGAATAACATAAGCCCGGAAATATATAAAAAGTAAATAACCGATAAAGTCTACGGGAATTACTTACCTATTCCTGGAAAAATCTCAACGGTAAAACTGCAGTTTAATACAATACATGGACATTGGTTATTTAACCTGACATAACTGGGGTGGTTGGGCGGGCGCCCGGATCTCCCCGCTAGTTCACTAACCTAACTTGGGCGTTGGTCGAGAAGTCTAACCTAAAGCAGGGAAAAAGGCGGGATAATTGCAATATGATGCATTTTCAACGACTTTGAGTGCGATCATCATTCTTAACGCATCAAAACACATAGGAAAAGAGTACTTTCAACCTCTTACTCAATTACTGGTTGAAAGTACCAAACTACCAAAAATTGGAACACTCGCCTACGGCGGGGACAGTTCCAGTTATCGTGTTCACAAATGTCTGTTTCTTCTTACGAACCTAACTCACTTCATTCACCTGATTTAAAGCCGTCATCACCCATAAAAAGTCACTTTTATACATTTTCATTGTCGACTGAGAGCCTGGCAAAACACACAATAACATGGAGCTCTAATTTCGTGTCTTTGTGATATTCACGCCAATAGTTCCTAAGTGTACTTCATCTATGACACCTAACTCATTTCATTCAATTTATTTAAGCATTTCATCTTCCATAACAAGTCACATATGGAAAAATTAAAATATCGAAGAGGACCTCCAAGCCACAGATTAATGGCGTACCGATATATCATGTTTCACTAATGTTCACCCGGGTATCTACATATGTGCTTCTCCTGCCACACCTACACACTTCTTTCTATTTGTTTCATGTCCTAATCTTACACGGTACTTGCCTTTCGAGGGAGTTAATGTCCGTAGTGGGAGACTTGTAAAGATGCGGAGGAAGAAGCCATTTTATTCAAGTTGCACTTGAATATCGAAAACACCTCTGCAGCAATGTTGAATGTGGACCATATCAAGTGCGAAAACATGCTCCAAAGCGCGCGCGAGGACAGAATCAAACCAAGATGGACCAAGTTTTTTCAAGATTCTTGATGTAGATACCTCCCGAGGAGGCCCCTAAGAGGTGGAACTCAACATGATTAATTAAAGGCTGTATAACGTGCGAGGTGAGTGGAATTGTAAGTAGATTGTTAGTGTTGATATTCTGATCATGAGAGATGCGTTTAACCCCTTGAGGCCCAGAACGTAATTTCCATTGTAATGTTGCTACCCTTGACAATTTAAAGTAATTGTCCAGACCATTTCATCATTCCTGATTTGATGTAGTTAGAGTATAGCCATTATCGAGTGTATCAACATTATGTTGTCACTTCTTGCATCCAGTCAGCCGTTTTTTAATAATCCGCAATCAAAATCTGTAAATAACCCGAGCTTCGAAAACGCTCATGGCAACTGGCAGACGAGGCGCCACGGCTCGGTGACGTAGCAAAAGGGAGGCTCCTCTTCCCGCGCTGCTGTGTGTGTGTGTAGTAGTGTTTGTGTGTGTGTGTAGTAGTGTTTGTGTGTGTGTAGTAGTGTTTGTGTGTGTGTGTGTGTTTGTTTGTGTGTGTGTGTGTGTGTGTGTGTGCGTAGTAGTGTTTGTGTGTGTGTGTGTGCGTAGTAGTGTTCGTGTGTGTGTGTATGCGTAGTAGTGTGTGTGTGTGTAGTAGTGTTTGTGTGTGTGTGTAGTACTGTTTGTGTGTATGTAGTAGTGTTTGTGTGTGTGTGTGTGTGTGTGTGTGTGTAGTAGTGTTTGTGTGTGTGTGTGTGTGTAGTAGTGTTTTGTGTGTGGTGTGTGTGTGTGTGTGTTAGTAGTGTTGTGTGTGTGTGTGTGTGTGTGTGTGTGTGTGTGTGTAGTGTGTTTGTGTGTGTGTGTAGTAGTGTTTGTGTGTGTGTGTAGTAGTGTTTGTGTTTGTGTGTGTGCGTAGTAGTGTTTGTGTGTGTGTGTGTAGTAGTGTTTGTGTGTGTGTGTGTGTGTAGTAGTGTTTGTGTTTGCGTGTGTGCGTAGTAGGTGTTTGTGTGTGTGTGTGTGTGTGTGCGTAGTAGTGTGTGTGTGTTGTGTTGTGTGTGTGTAGTTAGTGTTGTGTTGTGTGTTTAGTAGTGTTTGTGTGTGTGTGTGTGTAGTAGTGTTTGTGTGTGTAGTAGTGTTTGTGTGTGTGTGTGTGTAGTAGTGTTTGTGTGTGTGTAGTAGTGTTTGTGTGTGTGTGTAGAAGTGTTTGTGTGTGTAGTAGTGTTGAACCTCAGCAGGCTCGCTAACACTGTTCATCCACCTTGTACTCTGGCTCAAACATATAGGGTTGGGTCCATCACAATCTGGTTCGTTTTCCTCATATACGCGAGCAGCGTCATTTAGTTCGGTCTCAGATTAAGCATCGTACTCTAGATCTATCACAGCGACAGATTCACTGTCTGACACCGAAGTACAATCGCTCAGCATAACATTTGCCGACAGATCTCACAGAGGCAGACGAGTGTTGTTTACATTGGAGCGTCCCTTTTGTGACGTCATCAATAACATGCGTAGCCCTGTTGGAGGGAAGAAAAAAATGTTCGTTCGCTTTTTACAAAAGTCGTGTTTTTACGGAAATAAGGCCTGGAAATCAAGTATTTTTGGTGGATTAGGTGTTTTGAATTGTATTCAACATAATTAGGCAAAAAAAAATTGGGTCTGGACGATTACTTTAAGTGAATATAAGCAATATTTTATGGATACGACCTGTTTAATACCCTTGTCCACTAACTAAATTGGTATATTTAGTTACCTTTCGTAATTTTATGGCTAACAACAGACATTTTTTTATAGCAAAGGAAAGATCTGGGCGTGAAGGGGTTAATAAGACCAGCCATATATCTCATGATGATTGAGATACGATGAGATACGAGGATTCTTCTTTCAAATGGGAGTTACGATAAAGTTACGATAGGATGTTTGTGCATAGGAGGGGATGAGACTTTTTATTTATCTCGTCTTTTTTTCTATCATATCTTTATTTACATGTCCCTGCATTCGGTCAGCGGTTCGAGTCCACCAAGTTCGTCCTGGCGTGGTGGCGCTTTGTATGGTCAATAACCTTGTAGTTGGTACTTGCAAAGTGTCTAGATAGGATCAAAGTATCTTATCTTATCTTTATTTACATCATGTCCTTCCTGCTATCTCTTATGGTACTACGAGGCCAGTGTTGGTATTAGACTCAAGGGTAGTCATTTTATTATTGTCATAGTTAAATCATGCGAAGAGAGTGAGTGCCTGATATGAGTGAGTGAGAGTAAGGTAAGAGTGAGCCAAGTGGGACAGGAGTCTGGGCTCGGGGTGGGGAGGGGGTGATGGTGGGGGCTGCTATGGTGGGGGGTGGAGGGTGGGGGCTATCCGCTCGTTCGCTCGTTAAATGATATCATCCTCATTAAGGTCTTTATAGGTACAAAGACGCGTTGCACCTTCTCATTTACTTCCCACGGCCTCTTGTAGCTTCCTTATTTTCTTATGTTTGTATGTTCTTATTACCCTCACGGAGCAAACTACACATATATTTCTCAGATGAGTATATATATTATTGTCTTTATTTATTGGAGCCTATAGCGCTAACAGGCTTCTATCTTTCTTCATTAGACTGAATACGTGGAAGTCTTGCCTAAGTTTATAATGAGGAAGTCCAAGAGAAGAGTTAGTTAATATGGAAAGTTTGGTTGTAATTTGTTAGGTATAGGAAGGGTGATGTAAGTAGGTAGTTTACAGTAGTTTAGTTAACCTACAGTAAATTAGTATAATCAAACTGACATACATGACCCTACCTACACTACCTGTCTACCCTACCTACCTGTCTACCCTACCTATCTACCTACCCTACCTATCTACCCTACCTACCTGTCTCCCCTACCTACCTGTCTACCCTACCTACCTGTCTACCCTACCTACCTGTCTACCCTACCTACCTGTCTACCCTACCTACCTGTCTACCAACTATGTTCATGGATTGGCGATTGGCTTTCAAATCGTAAACAACGGGTAGTAATAAATGGTGAAACATCTGATTGGTTAGATGTTACTAGTGGGGTGCCTCAGGGCTCGGTCTTGGGTCCCACTCTTTTTCTGATATATATCAACGATCTGGACTGCGGACTTGTATCTAAAATATCGAAATTTGCAGACGACACCAAATTAGGCGGTAAAGCATATACTAGAGAAAACTGCGAACTCATACAAAGTGACCTCGACAAACTATCAGACTGGAGTGATAAATGGCTATTAAAATTCAATTCCGATAAATGTAAAGTAATGCATATAGGCAACGATAACCTCAAATATAACTATCAAATGCAAAATAAATCGTTAACTGAAGTACAGCAAGAAAAGGATTTAGGTGTCATCATCAGTAATGATCTTAAAACCAGTCCGCATTACCTAGCTGCCAGTAAAAAGGCGAATATGATGTTGGGCTTTATTAAACGCAATTTTGAACACAAAACTCCGAAAGTAATGACACAATTATACACGTCCTTGGTTAGGCCACACTTGGAATATGCCGTCCAATTCTGGTCGCCCTGTTTCGTAAAAGACCAAGCAAAATTGGAATCAGTGCAAAGAAGAGCAACCAAACAAATTCCATCTCTGCGAAATTCATCTTATGAAGAGAGACTGCGGAAACTTAATATGTTTTCCTTAAAGGATCGTAGAATCCGTGGGGACTTGATAGAAACCTTTAAGATCCTAAAAAGATTTGATGTCATTAATCAAGAGAACCTATTCGAGCTTTCAACTCAAGTGACAACAAGAAATAATGGTTTAAAACTAAACGGTCAACGTTGCATCACTGATCTCCGTAAAAATTATTTCAATGTGAGAGTCGTTGATCGATGGAACAAGTTACCAGCAAATGTTGTCGAAGCCAGCACAATAACTACATTTAAAAACAGACTTGACGCGCACTGTAAAGTAAATGGGTATTGATAGTGCCCTGCGAATTCATATTTAGTCCCCCGGATCGATTAGTTGTAGTGGTAGTGGTAGTTGTAGTTAGTATATTTCATACCCTATTTTTCTGCACTACTTCCGTGTTCCTATCTTCTTTTAAGGACATGGTATCCTTTTCCAACTGTTTTCTTACAAGTAGTTGATAGTTAGTAGTATGTAGTTCAGCAGATACCCTCGTCATGGACCAATAGGTCTCCTGGTGTCTGTTATTCCTATGTAATCCTATGTAATCCTACCTACCTATCTACCTACCCTACCTATCTACCCTACCTACCTGTCTCCTCTACCTACCTGTCTACCCTACCTACCTGTCTACCCTACCTACCTGTCTACCCTACCTACCTGTCTACCCTACCTACCTGTCTACCCTACCTATCTACCTACCCTACCTATCTACCCTACCTACCTGTCTAGCCTATCTACCTATCTATCTACCCTATTTACTCTACCTACCTATCTAGCCTACCTACCTGTCTACCCTACATATCTATCTACCCTACCTACCTGTCTCCCTACCTACCTACCCTACCCTACCTATCTACCTACCCTACCTACCTGTCTCCCTACCTACCTATCTAGCCTACCTACCTATCTACCCTACCTACCTATCTACCCTATTTACTCTACCTACCTATCTAGCCTACCTACCTATCTACCCTACCTACCTATCTACCCTACCTATCTATCTACCTATCTACCCTACCTACCTATCTACCTACCTATCTACCCTACCTACCTGTCTAGCCTACCTACCTATCTAGCCTACCTACCTATCTACCTATTTACCCTACCTACCTATCTACCCTACCTACCTATCTCTACCCTACCTACCTGTCTAGCCTATCTACTCTACCTACCCTACCTACCTATCTAGCCTACCTATTTACCCTACCTACCCGTATATACCCATAACAAGGCAGCCTCACTCAGCTTTACAAGTTACAGGCCATAAAGCAGAATAGGGCAGAGCGTAATCGCAGCAATAATTCAGGAAAACACAGGTGGCTCTAAACTCTCGGGCGCTGACAATAGGCGTGTCTGGACCTTTGGTTTATAAATTTATGCTAACCTGACAAGACAATGGAAGTATAACAATAACAGTATAACAATAGCAGTATAACAAAGGAAGCTTAGGTGTTATATGAGCCTGTAGGATAGAAGACTTATATAATAATAGAATAAGTGTGAAAACCAGACGTATTAAAATAAACAGACGTACTGAACCACCATTACAGGGACGATGTATTTAAAGACAAAGAGATAACAGTAAACTAAGCGTTGGAAAATAAATACGTCATGCTATAAAATAAAGAAAAATAAGACATGAACTATATGCATTAAAAAATCGTTGCAAATAAAAAATACGTCATGCTATAAAATAAATGTAAATAAAAAAAACTATGCATTCAAAAAAACGTTGGAAATAAAAAATGCGTAATACCAAAACAAAAAAAAAAAAAAAAAACGAATAGCCACTAACAACCTCTTGGTAATTAGATACTTAAAATCGTTACAACTTGAATGGTTTAGTGGTTTAGTTACATAATTGCGAGGCAGTGAATACCAATGCTTGCTATTATCAGATCTACTAACTCAGGAAGGTGGCAAGTTTAAGAGCGAGTCTATGAAAAGAAACACAAGGACAGTCCTCCCGCCCACTCCCGTGACTGTCCTTGGCGAGGTGTCCTCACGCAACGATGACTCAGACAGGTGTGTGTGTGTGTGTGTGTGTGTGATAGAGAGAGAGAGTGTGTGTGTGTGTATGTGTGTGTGATAGGGAGAGATACAGTAGAGTGTGTGTGTGTGTGTGATAGAGAGAGAGAGAGTGTGTGTGTGTGTGTGTGTGTGTGTGTGTGTATGTGTGTGTGATAGGGAGAGATACAGTAGAGTGTGTGTGTGTGTGTGTGTGTATGTGTGTGTGATAGGGAGAGATACAGTAGAGTGTGTGTGTGTGTGTGTGTGTGATAGGGAGAGATACAGTAGTGTGTGTGTGTGTGTGTGTGTGTGTGATAGAGAGAGAGAGAGAGAGAGTGTGTGTGTGTGATAGAGAGAGAGAGAGAGAGTGTGTGTGTGTGTATGTGTGTGTGATAGGGAGAGATACAGTAGAGAGTGTGTGTGTGTGTGTGTGATAGAGAGAGAGAGTGTATGTGTGTGTGATAGGGAGAGATACAGTAGAGTGTGTGTGTGTGTGTGTGTGTGTGTGTGTGAGAGAGAGAGAGAGAGAGAGAGAGAGAGAGAGAGAGAGAGAGAGAGAAGAGAGAGAGAGCACACCCACCCACACACTGTCACATACACGCACTGACACACACACTGACACACAAACACTGTCACACACACACACACACACACACACACTGTCACCCCGCCCCCACACACACACATTGTTACCCCCCCCACACACACATAGTATTTCAACCACAGCGTAGCACATTTAAATAACAAGAGGGGCAATCTGAAGTACCTGGTCTTTAAAAACAAACAACTGTACAACATTTTATATCTTATCTCTCCTTATCAGTGAGTAACAACCTCTCGAAATACCCTGCTCCTTCACTTCTGTTTTTTAGGTAAGGAAAAATAAAAGAAAAAATCGTAGTAGTATTTATCAGGTGGATAACGGTCGTATCTTATCACTCTAGTGCTTTTCCCTTCTGCCTGTTTACTTATAATCTATTTTATTAACAAGGCAAAAATTCCATGCTATCTTAAAGCGCCACCACGCCAGGACGAACTTGGTGGGCTCGAACCGCTGACCGAATGCAGGTCTCTCTCAAGCACAGCGTTTTCTGTAATTTAAGGTCTCATGCTTAAAATGATGCCTATGTTTACCTGATAATATGGTTAACTATGATCAAATACAACAGAAATTTAGAAGAAGCGTAGTATATCCTTCTCCTGGCATCAAATATCAGTCAGGAAGCAGCAAGGGGCAGGATTTTTTTGCCTTGTTAAAAAAAATAGACTATAGTCACGTGAACACTGATAAGAGAACGGGTTTTGTGGTTACATTAGGATCTTAAAAATGTATGAATTGGTAGTTAAGAGAGCCTTGTGGGGTAGTTAAGAGAGCCTTGTGGGGTAGTTAAGAGAGCCTTGTGGGGTAGGAAAGATAAGGGAAGTGTGTGAGTGTGTGTGTGTGAGGGAAGTGTTGTCATGGAGAGAGAGAGAGAGAGAGAGAGAGAGGAGAGAGAGAGAGAGAGAGAGAGAGAGAGAGAGAGAGAAGAGAGAGAGAGAGAGAGAGAGGAGAGAGAGAGAAAGAGAGATAAGAAAGAGAGAGAGAGAGAGAGAGAGAGAGAGAGAGAGAGAGAGAGAGAGAGAGAGAGAGAGAGATAAGGTCATCGAACCCCTTTCTTTATTATCTTTTTCTCATCCTCCATCTCGCTTTCCAGCATTATCAGAATGCAGTAAAAGAATTATTAATCTTGACTTAGTATTACAATTAATGGGGTTCAACAAGCATTATATTGAAATGTAGATATTATTACTCATATTTATTAAAGGAAATTACTACTGCTATTACTTGACTATACTACTACTACTATAACTACTACTACTACTACTACTACTACTACTACTACTACTACTACTACTACTACTACTACTACTACTACTACTACAACAACAACAACAACAACAACAACAACAACAACAACAACAACAACAACAACAACAACAACAACAACAACAACAACAACATACTACTACTACTACTACTACTACTACTACTACTACTACTACTACTATACTACTACTACTACTACTACTACACTACTACTACTACTACTACTACTACTACTACTACTACTACTACTACTACTATACTACTACTACTACCACTACTACTACTACTACTACTACTACTACTACTACTACTACTACTACTACACAACAACAACAACAACAACAACAACAACAACAACAACAACAACAACAACAACAACAACAACAACAACAACAACAACTACTACTACTACTACTACTACTACTACTACTACTACTTACTATTACTACTACTCAGAGCTGGGCAGTATTTAAATACATTTGTGTATTTAGAAATGTATTTATAAATACATTGGTTGTCATGTATTTAAATACAGTATTTAAATACATTGTATTTAAATACTCAAAATACAAAAATGTAAATACTTTTTTATCAATTAATTTGGCCATAAACCCGCTCAACTATCTGGCAACTCTGATGTTACAGTGAACCAGTGTTTCCACTTTAAAGGAAATTTCCTCATTTTAAGGAAATTTAGGCCGGAGAAGGAAATTTCTTAAAAACACCCAAAATCTAAGAAAATCCTAAGGAAATCCATTTTTTTTCGGACATGTTAAAATTTGTGTGTATTTAAAATGTATTTACAAATGTATATGTATTTAAACACAATTTATGTATTTAGTATTTAGTATTTAAATACATTCGTAAAATCTATTTAGTATTTAGTATTTAAATACATTCAATGTATTTAGTGCCCAGCTCTGAACCACTACTACTACTACTACTACTACTACTACTATTACAGTACTACTACTACTTCTACTACTACTACTTGCTACTACTACTACTACTACTACTACTACTACTACTACTACTACTACTACTACTACTACTACTACTACTTGCTACTACTACTACTACTACTACTACTACTACTACTACTACTACTACTACTACTACTACTACTACTACTACTACTACTACTACTACTCTACTACTACTACTACTACTACTATTACTACTACTACTACTACTACTACTACTACTACTACTATTACTACTACTACTACTACTACTACTACTACTACTACTACTACTACTACTACTACTACTTACTGCGTTAATTAAGAAGAATGAGTGAACTTATAAAAAAATCTTAGTGCATTTTTTAACCATCAATATATTTTCTTCGTTTAGTGATGCAATGTAACCCAAAATGTAACCCATTATGTGAGTGTGTTTATGTTTATTTATTTATTATTTTTCTATCATTTATCTAGTCATGTATTAAGAAATATTTCAAAAGTTATCGTCATGTTTGTTAATATCTCGTTTCCTCTGCTTAACATTTATTTTGTGATATCATGAAGGTTTTAGTGAAGATGAAAACTTTGATTGCATTTTGACCCCTTGAGACCCAGAGCGTAATTCCCATTGTAATTTGGGTACCATTAGATGATTTTTAGTGACTATAAGCAATATTTTATAGATATACCTTTTGTATCCCGTCGACTAACTAATTTTTGGTAATTTTATGACTTTTCGTTTTTTATGGCTCGACAACATACAATTTTTTATTAGCTAAGGAAAAATCTGGGTGGAAAAAAAAGGGTTAGGGGTTTTAATTCAAAAACAAAATGGGCCAGGGATTTTTTTCCTCTTTTCTCTTCGTTTTTTTATTAATCCCCGGATCTTTCCCTTTGCTATATAAAAAAAATTTTTGTTTTGTTTGAGCCATAAAATAACGAAAAAGTAAAAATTACCAATCAGTTTGGCAAAAAAATACTAAACGGTCATATCTATAAAATTTTGCTTGTATACCTAAAATGGCTAATGGTAGCCAATTACAATGGAAAATTACGTTCTGGGGCCTCAAGGGGGTTTTAAAAGAAAAAGGAAAAGAAATGAATTAGAAACCCTTTATAGGCCCAAAATAGAATGAGTGGGGGTTGGGGGTTGGTGTGGGTGGGGGTGGGGTGGTGGTGGTGGGGGGTGGGGGTGGGGGTGGTGGTGGTGGGGGTGGGGGGGGTGGGGGGTGGGGTGGGGGGGTGGTGGGGGGGGGGTGGGGGGGGTGGTGGTGGGGGTGGTGGTGGTGGGGGGGGGGGGGTGGGGTTTGGTGGGGGTGGGTGGGGGGGTGGGGGGGGGGTAAGTTTTTTAAAAGGTAGGATATTGTCCCCTCATTTTTTTTTTACTCTCTCTCTCTCTCTCTCTTTTTTTCTACTCTATCTCTCTCTCTCCTCGGGAAGTTTGCTTTTTTTATACCCCCCAAGTAGATGCAAAAGGAGAAAGGGGTGGGGAATTATGAGAAGGGAGAGGAGAAGAGAAGGGGGAGAGGAGAGAAAAGAAAGAGAGAGAAAAGGGAGAGAGGGGAAAAAAAATCTTGTTTTTTCCCCGGCAATCATGAGAGAAGCATTTGTGCCATTTAAATTGATTAATGATGCTCAGATACGTAAAAACACAAAACCCCCCCCCACACACCCCCAACCCCCCCACCACACACAAACCACACACACACCCCAAAAAACAAACGGGACTCCATAGGAAATGGTTAGCACCCCGGGTCCAACCGAAAGTCCCGGGTTCGAAACCCCGGGGGAGCGGAAAAAGATGACGGTTTCTTAAAACCCAGCCCCCTGTCCCCCCGGGAGTGAATGGGGACCCGGGTTTTTTGCCGGGGGTTTTTGGCCCCCCCTCCCGTGGGGGTTTTCGGCCAAAACTAAGCAAAGCAGGAATGATAAAAAATAGCTATAGGAGACAGCGGCCAAATAACAGAGTGGTGGAGACTCAGCATAGTTAGTCGGGCAACTTACCCTGATATACCGCAGGTGGCAAGTGTGTCCCTCACGATATTCAGCTTTATGGTGACTATTTACACCTGGTCGGAGATACCCAGCCGGGCCCGGGAAGTGAGGCTGGACCGAAGCACTTGATATGGGCAATCTGATGTTGACTAATAATCATCCACACAGCACCACACCGACGAAAGAAAAAGCACACACCACACCACGTGAATTGTGGTTAGAAAATGTACATATAGACGAAATTATGCTCTCGCTCGTAACGTCACACGACAGACAGAAAAGAGAGAACACAAGAGAACGAGCACACACAGACACAACACAGCAGAGAGACACAACGATGAGGAGAGGGTAAGAAAAGTACAGATAGACGAAAAACGTTAAGAAGGATCGATAATCGGCTGAAGCGACGAGAGAGAGAGAGAGAGAGAGAGAGAGAGAGAGAGAGAGAGAGAGAGAGAGAGAGAGAGAGAGAAGAGATAATGACTTTGAACCCATGCACTCCATATCGCATTATAATAGTGTGGAATTATCTCTTCACCTTGCAGTCTGTCACACACACACACACACACACACACACACACACACACACAAAACAGGTATTTATAGTTCCACATGGATAATCTTATTTCACTGACATACAAGCGGAGGAAAGATCGCATTACTTAGACCTAAGGCAGCGATGGTGATGGTGGTGGTGATGGTGGTGGTGATGGTGGT